>PVJL010006698.1:0-88212 GCA_004026885.1 Lyroderma lyra | reverse complement strand
AAATGGATGGACCTGGAGATCATCATGCTAAGTGAAATAAGCCAGACAGAAAAAACAAAGAACTGCATGATTTCACTCATATGCGGAATATAAAACTGAAAGCAAAGAAAAAAAGAAATGAACAAACAAATAACCCATGGACACAATCAATAGTTTAATGTTTATTTGGGGATGAGTGGGTTAGGGAGGGGAGAAAGGGAAGGGGGTGGGAGAGGAGCGGGGGAAGCTAAATATAAGATGATGGAAAGAGAAGTCACATTAGGTGGCGAACTTATTATACATCAAGTTGACAATGCACTGTAGAATTGTATGCCTGAAAACTATGTAATCCTTGCTAACAGATGTCACCCCAATAAGTCTAACAATAAAAATGAATTAAAAAAAAAGAATCAAATATGTGTTGAATTAAAAGCCCTGGAGAAGTCTGTGTGTGGCACTGGGTCCTTTCCATCTTTTGTACCTTAAAATTCAATATATCCAAAATCTAAGTTTTAAATTTTTGGTCCTCTCATCAAAGCATCCTAAAGTTAAAGTATAACTTACTACTATGTCTCCATCTTCAGATGAATAACCCTCCTCATGTTGAGGTCAACTCTTCCAATTTTTTTTTTTTTTGAACTTGAATCGCATGCAAAACTCAATGTTTAGCATTGGGAATCTCTTACTAAAAACCATCTTCCTGGATGCTGACATTTGCCCTCTTGTATAACATTAGAATGTCAACTCATTTAACATTTTTAGGGGAAAAAGAAGCATTACTATTTTCTCTTGGGAGATTCTCTCTCATTAATCCACCCATCCCTTGGTCTGACCATTTCTAAGTCAGACCTCTAAAAGTCCACAGGGAAAAGCTATGCTCCAAATCCCCTCTGACCATTTCATGCCTGATTTTCAATTCTCTGAGTATAAATACATCTCAGAGACTTGAAGTTTCCGGTGGCTGTATGCTGCATGCATTGGTTTGTGTGTCTGTTTCAAAAGGAGAATTTCAAAATACACACTCTTAGAAATAAAAAGGAAAGAGTATTTGGGCTCCAGTGAAATAGTCCCAAAAATAAACTTCAAAGACTGAATGATTTTCTCTAGGTATCTTCTTTTCAAAGTTACTTGTGGTTTCCTAGGATTATTCACATTAAGAAAAGAAACTGGTCACTTTATGTCATCATTGGTACAAGTTCTAATCTCAGAAATTAAGTATACTTTTCATTGTTTATTATTAAAATCTTTACATTATTTGCCCTATCTAGTTGTGAACTGAATTAGTGTTATATGAGAACATGTACTAAAATGCTGTAAGCACTGGGCTGAATTCCAGCAAATATACAGTTTAACAATCAGTAAGTCTTAGTAGTAAATGGAATATATTTTTTAAAACAGAATCTTTAAAATAGACTTATGGGCAAGAAATCCCAATCTAATCTCAACTTCTTTTCCTTTTTAACATCTTTAAATATATAGACACTGGTTGTAGGTGAAACTGATAAGGGTAGGTAGATGGATAGAAATGAGCAAAAGAAGAAGGAAACTAGCCCAGTTAGGAAGCCCCTTATAACTGTTCCTACTTGGGTCAAGTCCCCTTACAGCTGTTCTCACTTTGGCCACAAACAGCTTGCTTGCTCAGCAGGAAAGTGGGCTCATACATGCCCCCAAATCAAGAAGATATGTTGTTAGAAGACAAAAAATGCCAGAGAGGGAAGGAAAACATCTTGCTTTTTAAAATTGCTTCTCAGGGACGTTTCAATGAGCCCAGACAACTTGGGAGCAAGAAGCAGGATGGGGCATGCCAACTGGGAGAATAAGAAATACTAGAGAGGGAGAAGGGAATGCAATCCTATCCATAGACATAAAAACCTTTGCAAAAAACCTTGTAAAGAGTGCCTGTTTCTTTCTTTCTTGGGACAACCCACTCCATAATTTTTGGAGTGTTTCTACATTGGTAATACACACCTTACTATTGTGCAAACACTGTCTCTCAACTGAATTCTTTCCCTTGAGACGACAAGAATCAAGGTATAATTGTTTCACCCAGTAACTTCTTATGGTGCTATGACTCAGATTTGCTGGATTAACTAGGTACATTTTTTTGCTTTTCTTATTTCCTTAACTCCTTTCTATGGCTTCGATAGCACAAACTCTCGAAGTAAGAAAATTTTTATTGATCAAGAAGGCATCAGCCTGTGAAGATGAGGAGCTTTAATGCATTCATAAATTTATCTTAAGATAGCCTTGAATTCTGGCTACTTTTATGTCAAGGAAGTGGAGATGGGCAGGGCAAGAGGTGAGTTAGGATGGCAAATATCTAGGTTTTGAGGGGACAAAAGAAAGAACACAAAACATGTAAATCTGTTTCTGGTTGATTCATTGAATTCCACTTATCTTGAGTCACCTTCAAGTCTTTAAAAAACAGACATTATTTTGTACATATTTTCCCACCTCTTTAGGAGAGGCAACTTCTGACAAGGAGTTGTTACTGCAGATTACTCAAGTCTCAAGTACAATTCCTCTAATTTACCAGCTTAGCTATAGATGGAACTATTAACCTAAAGACCATAGGAGAAAATCAGGCTGGAATTAAGGTAGAAACAGAGGGAGGAGCATTTCACTATGTTACAAGAACATTATACACTAAATAAAAAAATAAATGTTACTTGATTTGCATCAAAGTAGAAGTATTTTAAGAGGAAGGGGTGACTAAAGCATTGATACTTTGATGGTTTTCTTTTTTTTAAATTCATTTTTATTGTTAGACTTATTGGGGTGACATCTGTTTTCTTTTTGGCCTTAGAGCTATTTTAAACATCAGGGAAGAAATTTTTAATAAACTTTACTTTGTATGAATTCACATTTAACAAGATTGGAGCTACTGAAAAACAACACTTGAAAGAAATTTTGATCAGCTATACACTTTTATGACTTATATAAGAGTAAATAGAATTAAATAGTGAAGCACATAATTAGTATTCCTACAATTTACCAACAAGGACATATTTCTATTGATGAGAAGTCTTCCTCCCACAAAGTGAAACTGTTCCATGAATTATATAGAGGCTATTTCCATGTGCAGTTTCTTAATAGTATCTGATACAACTGCTGCTCCAAAGTTCACCCGCTAATGCATTTGCTTCTTAATTAGTAATAGGGTTTCAACTTCAATGCTCTTGCCCTCAATGTTCAACATTTTACTTCAGCTGAGTTGAAACAGATGACTACTATGGCTTCCCTTTTATTTATTTACTTTTCTTTGCCCAAAAGTTTTTATTTCCCTCATCATAACTGACATGGCATCCAGTATTGATAGTGTATAATAAATATTTGTTAATCTCAATCACTAATGTCCCATTCAAAAGCTTTTCCTAAGAGTACTACATGCAGTTCTATATTGGGTATATTTTTCCCTTTTTACTGTTAAATTTATTGGTGTGACATTTGTTAGTAAAAATTACATAGGTTCCAGGTGTACAATTCCACAATACATCATCTATGTGTTGTGTTATGTGTTCATCACCCAGAGTCAGTTCTCTTTCCATCACCATATATTTGAGACCCCCTTCTTTCTCTCCCAGCCCCTCCCTCCATAGCTACAGATGACCACTAACAATTAAACTATTGATTATGTCCATGAGTTTTTACTTCTTTTTTGCTTTCAGCTTTGTGTTCCACCAATTAGTGAAATTATATCATTATTGGTTTTTTCTGTCTGCCTTATTTCACTTTGCAATGTCCATCCATGTTGTCATAAATGGCTCTATTTCATCTTTTCGTATGGCTGAATAATATTTCATTGTGTATATGTATCACAGCATCTTTAGTCATTCATCTATCAAAGGATACTTTGGCTCTTTCCATGATTTGGGCACTGTGAATAGTGTTGTGATGGACTTTGGTGGTGCACATATCTTTGTGGACTAAAGTTTTTAAATTTGGGGGTAGATATCCAAATTTGGGATCGTTGGGTCATATTGTAACTCTATTCTTAATTTTTTGAGGAACCTCCATACTATCCTCCTAGTGGTTGTACCAGTTTGCATTTCCACCAGCAGTGTATGAAGGTTCCTTTTGCTCTACACCCTCTCCAACACTCATTATTCCTTGTCTTGATTATAGCCATTCAAACAGGTGTAAGGTGATATCTCATTGTAGTTTTGATTTGCATTTCTCTAATAGCTAGTGAAGTTGAGCATTTTTTTTTCATATATCTATTGGCATATGTGTGTCTTTCTGGGAGAAGTGTTTGTTCCTCTGCCCATTTTTTAATTGGATTGTTTGTTTTTTTATTGTTGACTTGTCCAAGTACTTTATGTATTTTAGATATTAGTCCCTTATCAGAGGCATTGTTTGCTAATATTTTCTCCCGTTCAGTTTGCTGTCTGTTTGCTTTGTTGACATTTTCTTTTGCTGTGCAGAAGCTTTTTAGTTTGATATAGTTCCATTCATTTATTGTTTCTTTTACTTCTCTTGCCTTTGAGGTGAGATTCATGAAGTCCTCCTTGAGCCCAAGGTCTATAAGTTTAGTATCAATGTTTTCTTCTCTACAGCTTTTTGTTTCAGGTCTTATGGGGAGGTATTAAATCCATTTTGAGTTAATTTTGGTATATGGTGACAGTTTGCAGTTCAGATTCATTCTTTTGCATGTGGTTTTCCAATTTTCCCATCACCTGTTACTGAAGAGGCTGTCTTTTCTTCCTTGTATTTTCTTCACTCCTTTGTCAAAAATTATCTGTCCATATATTTTTTGGTTTATTTCTGGGATTTTTATTCTGTTTCATTGGCCTGTGTGTTTATTTTTGTGCCAGTACTAAGCTGTCTTGATTACTGATGCTTTGTAGTATAAATTGAAATAAGGAAGTGTGGTGTTTCCAAACTTATTCTTTTCATGTAGGATTGCTTTGGTGATTCGGAGTCTTTTGTGATTCCATATGAATCTGACAATACTTTTATTGATTTCTTGAAAGAATGTTGTTGAGATTTTGATGAAAATTGCATTAAATTTGTATATTGATTTGGATAATATAGCCATTATAACAATGTGGATTCTTCCAGTCCATGAACATGAAATATCTTTCCATTTTTTTGTGTGCTGTTCAATTTCTTTTAGTAGTGTCTTATAGTTTTCAGTATATATAGTCCCTCACATTCTTTGTTAAGTTTATTTTTAGGTATTTTATTCTTTTTGTTGTGATGGCAAAATGTATTGTTTGTCTCATTTCTTTCGCTAAAGTTTCATTCTTGGTATATAAAAATGCAATTGATTTTTGTACATTGATTTTATATCCTGCAACTTTACTGTATTTGTTTCTTATTTCTAATAGTTGTTTAGGTTAAGAGTTTAAATTTTCTATGTAAAAAAATCATGTCATTTCCAAAAAGTGACAAGTTAACTTCTCTCTCAATCTGAATGCCTTTTATTCCTTTCTCTTGCTTGATTGCTCTGGCTAGAACTTCTAGTACTATATTGAATAGCAGTGGTAATAGGGGGCATCCCTGTCTTGTTCCCGATATTAGGAGAATAGGCTCCAGTTTTTCTCCATTCAGTATGATATTAGCTGAGAATTTGTAATATATGGCCTTTATTATGTTGAGGTACTTTCCTTCTATACCCATTTTATTCAGTGTTTTGATCATAAATAGATGTTATATCCTGTCAAATGCTTTTTCTGCATCAATTGATGTAATCGTATGGTTTCTATCTTTTATTTTGTTTATGTGGTGCATCACAATGATTGATTTTTGTATGTTGAACCATCCTTGTGATCCTAGGATGAATCCTACTTGTTTTTGTTTTTTGTTTTTTTTTGAGTAGTTACCAAGAAGTTTATGAAAAGGAAAATTTCATGTATATAGGGGCTCCTTTTCTTAAGCATACTTTAATTTTCTATTTTGGGAGTGGGGAATTAAACCTTTACTTCTTTCCTTTTTATGTTTTTGTTGTCCCAACTTTTTACCATTTATTTAGGCTTTTCATTTCAGGTCGAGTAACCTTCTTCAGTATTTCCTGGAGTGCCAGTATTGTGTTGGTGAATTCTCTCAGCTTCTGTATGTCTGAAAAGGTTTTTATTCCTCCTTCATATCTAAAGGATAACTTTGCTGGACAGATTATTCTTGGCTAGTAGTTCCTCTCCTTTAATATTTTGAATATATGATTCTATTCTCTCCTGGTTTAAAGAGTTTCTGCCGAGAAGTCTGATGACAGCCTGATGGGCTTTCTTTTGAAGGTTATATTTTTTTTTTTCCTGGCTGCCTTGAGAATTCTTTCTTTGTCTTTGATTGTGATATCTTCAGTATAATGTGCCTTGGAGAAGGTCTGGTGGGATTCAGGTAGCTAGGGGTCTTGCTTTCTTCTTGAATTTGGAGTTTCAGTTCTTCCCATAGAACTGGAAAGTTCTCAACTACTATTTGTTTGATTAAGCTCTCATTATAATTTTGTTCTGTTTCTTGTGGTATTTCTATAATTGTAATGCTGTTCTTTCTAATGGTTTCAGATAGTTTTTGTAGAGATCTTTCTTTCCTTTTTTTTTTTTTTTTGGTTCTCAAATCTTTGTCTTTTTTCTTCTGTTTAATTTTAATATTTCTATCTTCGATGTGACTGATTGGCCCTGCTTTCTACGCTAGTTAGTTCATGCTTTATTTCTTTTATTGTATTGTTTATCTCTTGAATTTTTATTTGATTCTTTTTTATAGTTTCATTTTCTTTGTTAAATTGTTTATTTTGTTTAGAGGTTTCTTTTTTGAGATCATTTGTCTAGGTCTGAGTACTCAGCCAGCATTCTCTGAGCTCTCTGAGGACTTTTAGGAGTGTAGTCTTGAATTCTGTGTCATTTAGATCATATATTTCCAAGTTAATAAATTCCTTTTCTGGAGAGTTTCCATTTTCTTTCTGAGATGCTTTGTTCCCAAGAGAGTTCATTGCAGTTGTTGTGTTTCTCTTTCTGGACATAAAGGCTTCTTTTTCCTTGAAGATATGGAGGGGTCTTTCTTTTACTTCCCAGTTTGTGTCTGCAGCATGTTGCAGTATTTTCTCTTGGCTATTAGATTTTCTTATTCTCAGATCTTTCTGGGAGGGTTGGCTTCTCCTTTTTCATTCAGTTTCCTTGGTTTCAATGCACTTCTTTTTGGGGAAAATTTGGTGGGAGATGATATTCTCTGCCTCTGAGATCTGTTCAGACAGAGGCCGCTATGCCTTACTTTTACAGTTTTTTTGTTTTTTTGTTTGTTTGTTTGTTTGTTTGTTTTTTGAGCCCTTGTGCTGGTTTCCTTCAGGGTGGAGTTTGTTGGGGAGGGCTCAAGGATTGTTTGCAGCACAATGTAATGGCAGTTTGAGGGAGAGCAAGGGGAAGAAGCCAGGCTCATGTTCACAGTTTCTGCCTAGCTGTGGGAGCAATGCAGTTCATCACTGCTGTTTGTCCCAAGGTTACTTGTTACCACAGGTGCTGGCTCAGTCCTGTCCCTCCATCAGGAGCACTCAGGGTTGGGCAGGAGCACTGAAGGATGGAGTGGGTGCACTCTGCAGCAAAAGCTTGCTCCTCCAGCAAAGGAGTGCCCAGCCATGCCTGGCCTGTTCTCCAATACAAGCCTGGACTTCTGTCAGGAATGCATGAAAGCTCAGGCAGCTGAATGCCACAGAGGAAGCTCAGCCCTCAGTCAGGAGCATACCAGAGCTGCGGGGATGGATGCCGTTTTATCTCATTCACTCAAGGGGCTTCCATTGTCTGCTCTTTCGCCAGCCCAGGATAGTGCTGCACTTCAGCCCATTTATCCCAGCCATCTCCTCCTCATTCTTCTGCTAGCCTAGGGCTTTTGTAGTCCTTTCTCCACACTTCTCCCTCCTCTTTTCTCCCATTTGCCTCCATTTCTTTGACCTTTAGGTGTTTTCTTGTGGTGGGTGGATCACTTAGCTGAGGCCATGACATTTGGGGATTCCCTTGTCAGATTTTAGCTGTTCAGTTTGTAATTTCCAGGAGAGATTTTAGGAATATCCTTTTATGCTGCCATCTTGATTCTTCCAATCTATTTATTTCTTTATTACTTTATTTTTTTAAGTTATCACCAAAAGATGCAACATGAATTTATAATGATCTGGGTTGAACCATCTACTTGCAGTGTTTAAGCATGACAATAAATATTTTTATTCTCTCCCCAAATCTTACTTTGAATTACCTTTAACATTAACTAGGGTTACAAAACTTACTCACCAAGACTTTTCCTGCTCAGGCTCGTGTCCTGTTCTTTTGCTTTTGAAAAACATCCACATTAATATGAGAGAGAATATCTGATTCTTTTTATAATTTAGAGAGTGGGAAACTATTGGCCAAAAACAAAATAGAATTATGGAGCCTGAAATTTAAATATGGTAATTAGGCTGTTTTCAGCTAACCCCGCAATGATGCTACAAGAAAGACCCTTGTATATCACTTTTGGAATGAAAATAATTTAGGGATTCTTCTACTCTACCTTTACAACTCTGACTTAGTAAACCTGAAATCCAGTGCAGGCATTCAACTGAGCAATTCTCTTTTAAAAAAGAAACACATATTGGCTATTTTCAATAGAAGAAAAATTTGTCTTTTTTTTTAAAAGAAAAGCTTTCATATTGTTGCCTGTAACAGGGGTCCCCAACCCCGTTATTCCCAGTCTGTGACCTGTTAGGAACTGGACCACACAGCAGGATGTGAGCAGCAGGTAAGTCAGCAAAGCTTCATCTGTATTTACAGCTGCTCCCCATCACTTGCATTTTCATCTGAGCTCCACCTCCTGTCATATCGGTGGTGGCATTAAATTCTCATATGGGCACAAACCCTATTGTGAACTGTACATGTGAGGGATCTAGGTTGCCACTCCTTATGAGAATCTAATGCCTGATGATCTGAGCTGGAGCTGAGGCAGTGATGCTAGCACTGAGGAGCAGCTGCAAATACAGATTAACATTAGCAGAGAGGTTTGACTGCACAGAGATGATAATAAATCAATTGCTTGCAGACTCATATCAAAACCCTATCAGTGAGAGGTAAATGTTAATTGAGCTGCATCCAGTGGCAGACTTTATAATGGGAAGTGATTTAATTATATATTATAATGTAATAATAATAATAATAATAATAATAATAATAATAATAGAAATAACATGCACAATAAATGTAATGCACTTGAATCATTCTGAAACCATTCCCCTCCACCAATCGTTCATAGAAAAATTATCTTGCATGAATCCGGTCCCTGGTGCCAAAAAGGTTAAAGATCACTGACCTATAGGATTGGTAGGCAGAAAGAGCAGGCCAAGGAAAGAGAGAGGTGAGGAAAAGAAAAAGGATATGAGGTCATTCTTAGGAAAAGGTGCAGGTCAGAACTGGATTCTGGTGGCCAAGAGCAGATTTAGTACACCATTGTGCCCCTTACAGTGAGCTTTAGCTAATTATAATGGATTACAATATTATTAGCATGGCATCCAAGAAAAATCTCCACCCCTGAGTCACCACAATTGTTCCAGCAAGGGCTAAATAAGGATAAAAATCCTTCCTACTCACGGGAAGAAGTGGTCAGCAAAGATCTGCCCTAGGAGCTCCTGTAACATACCACCTCAGAATATTTCACACCCTCATTCAAATATAATCTTAAATTTTTTTTGCTCTTCATGGCAGTTCCCCTTTTATTTTTGGCCTGTCCACACAACACCCATTATATTGGAAGTGTATTCTTATTCTTTAATAAATTCTCTGTTTGTCTTTGTTCACATGGCTTAATTATGTACATCTCTTTCCATGAAATTTTTACCAAGAATTGTCATTCTCCAGTAACAAGATGACATTCTAAATCAAGGAAATATTAAGAATTGATTGGATCAGTGTCCTCAGATTATACAACTACTACTTTTTGTGTTTAAATTAAAATTCACTTGTAAATCTTTTAGTAAACTTTCTTATCTCTTTATTTTTCTTCTCAGTCTTTTAATTAATAAACACAAATCTGTTAAGATTTGTATTTAGATTTCCAGTATTCTGTAAGTTTGACAATGTAGATGTTGTAACTGTTATTTATATTTTGCTTTTATTTCTCTTGCTTTTGAGGTCAGATTCATGATGTCCTCTTTGAGCCAGAGGTCTGTAAGTTTAGTACCAATATTTTCTTCTATACACTTTTTTTGTTTTGGATCATATGTGGAGGTTTTTAATCCACTTTGACTTAATTTTAGAATATAGTGACAGTTCAAATCTCAGATTCCTTTTTTTGCATACTTCCGGTTTTCCCAGCACCATCTATTGAAGAGGCTTTCTTTTTTCCATTGTATATTTTTTGCTCCTTTATCAAAAATTATTTGTGGATTTACTTCTGGGTTTTCAGTTATGTTCCATTAGTCTGTTTATCTGTTTTTCTGCCAATACCAAGCTGTTTTGATTATTGATGCTTTGTAATATAAATTGAAATCGAGGAGTGTGATACCATCAGCTTTATTCCCTTGTATAATTGCTTTGGTGATTTGGGGTCTTTTGTGGTCCCATACAACTCTGATAAATTTTTAATTTATTTTGTGAAAGTATGTTTGTGGGATTTACATGGAAATTGCATTAAATCTGTATATTGCTTTGGGTCATATGGCCATTTTAACAATGTTAAGTCTTCCTATCCATAAACACAATATATCTTTGCATTTCTTTGGGTCCTCTTCAACTTCTTTCAAAACTGTTATATAGTTTTTTTGTGTATAAGTTCATCATTATTTTTTGTTAATTCCCAGATATTTCATTCTTTTTGTTGTGATCAAAAAAGTTATTTTTTTTCTCATTTCTTTTCCTGAAAATTTGTTGTTTTTATATAGGAATAAAATTTATGTTTATACATTTTTTTTTTATATCCTGCAACTTTACTGCATTTGTTTCTTGTTTCTAATGGTCTTCTGGTGGAGTCTTTGGAATTTTCTATGTAAAGGATCATGTCACCTGCAAATAGTGACAGTTTGACTTTTTCTTTCCAAATTTGGATACCTTTCATTCCTTTCTCTTGCCTGATTGCTCTGGGTAGAACTGCCAGTACTATATTGAATAGCATTGGTGAAAGGGGTATCTCTGTCTTGTTCCTGATTTTAGAAGAATGTGCTTTAGCCTTTCCCCATTCAGTATAATATTAGCTAAGGGATGGCATATATGGCCTTGATTATGTTGAAGTACTTTCCTTTTATACCCATTTTATTCAATGTTTTGATCATAAATGAATGTTGTATCTTGTCAAATGTCTTTTCTGCATCAATTGATATAATCATGTGGTTTTTATCTTTATTTTGTTTATGTGGTATATCACATTGACTAATTTGTGTATGTTGAAACATCTTTATGCTACTGGGATGAATCCCACTTGATTGTGGTGTATAATCTTCTTGATGCATTGTTGTATTGTATTTGCCAATATTTTGCTTAGGATTTTTGCATCTGTATTTATCAGTGATATTGGTCTATAGTGTGTGTGTGTATGTGTGTGTGTGTGTGTGTGTGTGTGTGTGTGTGTTGTGTGTTGTCTTTACCAGGCTTGGGTATTAGGGCAATGTTGGCCTCATAGAATGGATTGCCTCATCTTCAATATTTTGGAAGAGTCTGAGGAGGATACATGTTAATTCTTCTTTGAAAACATGATAAAATTTGTTTGTGAGACTGTTCCAGAGCCTTTGCTTTAGGAAAAGTTTTGGCCCATTGCTTCAATTTTTTTAACTATTGATCAGTCTGTTGAGATTATCTAGTTCTTCTTGGTTCAGTCTAGGTAGACTATATGTGTCTAAAAATTTGTCCATTTCTTCTAGGTTGTTACATTTGGTGGATGAAATGCTTCATAATATTTTCTTATGATCCTTTGTATTTCTGTATTATCAGTCATGATCTCTCTCTTTTCATTTGTAATTTTGGATATTTGTGTCCTTTCTTTTTGTTTTCTGGTTAATCTAGTGAGAAGTTTGTTAATTTTATTTATTTTTTCAAAGAATCAGCTTGTTTTTCCATTAATTTTACTATTATCTTTCTATTCTTAATTTCATTTAGTACTGCTGCATTTCTATTATTACTTTTCTTCTGGTGACTTCGGGTTTCTCCTGTTCTTTGTTTTCTATTTCTTTAAGGTGAGATGTTAGGCTATTTACTGGTGATTTTTCTTGTTTCTTAAGATAAGCATGTAATTACATAAATTTTTCTTTTATTACTGCTTTCTCTTTATCCAAATAATTTTGATAGGTTGTATTTTCCTTGTCATAAGTTTCTATATATTTTTAAGTTTCTTCTTTTATTTGATCCAGTCATTTTCAATATAAGATGTTGTTTAATCTCCATGTATACATGATTTTTTTCTGCTTATTTATTTCAGTTTAACTCCAATTTTAAAGCTTTGTGGTCTGAGAATACACTTGGTGTTATTTTAATCTTCTTGAATTTGCTGAAATGGCCTTAAGAATGTTCTATGTGTACTAAAAAAAAAAGTTATAATCTCTTGTTGTCAGATGAAGTATCCTATAAATGTCCATTATGTCCAGTGCTGTAATGTATTATTTAAAGCTGATATTTCCTTATTTATTTTCTGTTTTGATGACCTGTTCATGGCTGTTAAGGGGTTGTTTAGGTTTCCTACTATAATTGTATTTTTGTCATTTTCTCATTTCACATCTGTTAGTAATTGCTTTGTATATTTTGGTGCTTTCTAATTGGGGGCATATATATTGATGAATGTCATATCTTCTTGTTGTTCTATTCTTTCTTTTATTGCTATAAAATGTCTATATTTGTCTTTTATTAACTTTTTTATCCTGAAGTCTGTTTCTTCAAATATCAGTATGGCAATGCTTGCTTTTCTCTGTATGCCATTTGCTTGGAGTATTGTTTTATATTCTTTCAGTCTGAGTCTGTATTGTTTTGTTTTGTTTATGGATGGGGTGTGTGTCTTGGAGACCATATATAGATGGATTTTGTTTTTTAATCCAGTCTACTACTCTGTGCCTTTTTATTGGTGAGTTTAGTCCATTTACATTTAGGATGATGATTGATATATGACAATTTCCTATGGCCATTACTTCCTCTCTCTCTCTCTCTCGTTCTTTTTATTTTATTTTATTTTTTTATTTCTTGTTTGTTGTCCCAACTCTTTCCCATTTATTTTGATTTTTTGTTTCAGGTCAAAGAGTCTCCTTCAGTATTTCACAAAATGCTGCCCTTGTGCTGAAGAATTCCCTCAGCTTTTTTATGTCTGAGAAGGTATTTATGCCTCCTTCATATCTAAAGGATAATTTGGATGGATAACTTATTCTTCACTGGAAGTTTCTTTCTTTTAATATTTTAAATATTTGATTCTACTCTCTCTTCAACTGTAGAGTTTCTGCTAAGATGTGTGATGATAGCCTGATGAGCTTTCCTTTAAGGGTTATAGTGTTTTGTTCTCTGGGTGCCTTGAGAATTGTCTCTTTGTCTTTGATTTTTGACACTTTCAGTATAATGTGCCTTTGAGAAGATTTACTAGGATCCAGGTAACTAGGGGAACCTGTTTTCTTCTTAAATTGGGGATTTAAGATCTTTTTATAGGTTTAGAAAGTTCTCATCTACTAGTTGTTTCAATATGTTCTCTGTAGAATATTTTTTTGCACCTTCTTCTAAGCCTATTATTCTAATATTGTTCTTTCTAATTGAGTCAGATGTTCTTGTAGAGTTCTTTCAGTTTGTTGGGGTTTTTTTTGGTTTGTTTGTTTGTTTTTACTTTGAAGTTCCTGTCTTCTTTTTTCTGTGTTGTTTCCATGTTCCAATCTTCAATATTTCCTCCATCTGGTTGGTCCTGTTTGCTATGGCAGTTAGTTCATTTCTCAGTACTTTTATTGCATTGTTTATGTCTCAAATTTCTATTTGATTCTTTTTCATATTTTCAATCTCTTTATTAAAATGTTCCTTTTGTTCACGAATTTCCTTTCTGAGATCATTCATCTCAGTTAGGGTGCTCTGCCAATATTGTTTCAATTTGCTGAGAGCTTTCAGGACTACAGTCATTTATTCTATGCCACTTAGATCATATATTTCCAGATGTATAAGATCTTTTTCTGAAGATTTTTCATTTTCTTTGTGGGTGGCTTTGAATTCTAATGTACTCATTGTGTTTGATTTTTTTTTCTAGGCATGAGAGCTTTTCCCAGTGTTTTTTTCTTTCTTTTCTCAGTATTGCTGTAGTGTCTTGCTGTAGAACAGATAGTAGGTGGTGGTGGTGGTGGGAGGCAGGCTTTGAGAGAGAGATATGGGAAGTAGCTATGCTGTGTGTCCAGCATCCACCAAGGCTTGAGGGTGATGCAGTCTATAGCTGCTTTGCTTCTTTCATCAGCTCCCCTGGTTGCTGACTTTGCATCAGTGCCAGTTTGTTCATCAGGGAAGCTGGTGGGGAGGGAGGAGCTGTTCACATATGTCAGGGCCAAATGCCAACTGTCTGTTTAAACTTTCTCCCTTCTCCTGAGCCCACATTTCATCTAGGACTGTGTTTCAACATTAATGTGTTTCCACAGCAGCTACTCTCAGTTTCAAACTTGGCCAGAGTCATCCATGGCATGATGCTGCAGCTGGGAGCCCTATTCCTGCCTAGGGCAGTCTAGATGTGTTGTTCAACTTATGAGTAACCAAGGGTGCAGTGCTCCAGCTGGCGCCCTAATGCACTGTTGCTCAATCCAACTAGCCTACAATCTCCCAGGGTTTCAGCCACTCTCACCTCCACTCTTGTCACCACTCAGCCTCTCTCTCCTTCTGCTTGGTATCATGTCAGTCCTCAGCCAATGTCCCCTGGCTCCTTCCTAATTCCTTCAATCCGCCCCGGTTGGGTTGGGTGATGATCGCATCTGTGTCTCTGCTTCACTGTGCTCCCTCCTTCCTCTCCCACTCGTTCCACTTTCTCTGACATTCAGGTGTTTTCTTGAGATATATGGATATCTCAGCTCAGAGTGTGCCACTTATGGTTTCCTGTGTTGGATCTTAGCCGTTCACTTGTATTTTTTAGGAGAGGTTTCAGGGATCCCCTCTCTGGTCACCACCTTGCTAAGACCTCATCAAATCATTTTAAGGCCAAGTAACATTTCCTTGTATGTATATTCCCATTTTGTTTATCCCTTTATCCATCAATGAACATTTGGGTTTCTTCCACCTTTGGGTTATTAAGAATAATGCTGTTAGAAACATGAGTGTGAAAAAAAAATGAATGTGTAAATAGCTCTTAGATACCCTGTTTAAAATTCTTTCTGATACATTACCACAAAAAATTGCTGGATCATATAGTAGTTTTATGCTAATTTTTTGAGAAACTCACATATTGTGTTTTGAGGCTGCACCATTTTATATTCCCACCGTTTTGTTTTGTTTTCTTTTTCTTAATAATTGTCAACCTAATGGGTATAAAATGGTATATTATTGTGTTTTTCATTTGTATTTCTCTAATGATTACTGATATTGAGTATATTTTTATGTGCTTATTGGTCATTTGCATGTCTTCTTTGGAGAAATGTCTACTGAAGTTTTTTATTGGGTTGTTTGATTTTTGTCATTGAGTTTTAAGAACTCTATATATTCTGGATATTAATTGCTTATATATGTAACTTGCAAATATTTACTCCCAGTCTTTGGGTTTCTTTTTTACCCTATTAATAGTGTTTTTGTTGCATAAATTTTTAAATTTTGATGAACTTTAATGAATTTATTTTTTCTTTTGTTGTCTATGCTTTTGGTATCATATCTAAGAAATCATTGCCAAATCCAATGTCATGGAGTTTTTCCTCATGTGTTCGTCTAAAAATTTTATAGTTTTAGCTTTTATTTTATATCTTTGATCCACTTGAGATATGGTGCAAGGTAAGGGCCCAATTTTATTCTTTTGCATGTGGATACCGTGTTTTCCCAGCATCACTTGTTGAAAAGATTTTCCTTTCACTGTTGAATGGCCTTGGCACCATGTGAACACTTATATATGTGAGGATTTATTTTTGGATTCTCTATTACAATCTATTGGTTTATTTGTCTGTTTTTATGCCAGTACCTCCCTGTTGTAATTACTAGAGCTTTGTAGTAAATTTTGAAATCAGGAGGTATGAGTCCTCCAATTTGCTTTTTGGTTTGTTTTCAAGATTGTTTTTTGCTATTTGGGTTTCCTTTATATTTCATATTAATTTAGGATAAATTTTCTATTTCTGTAAAGAAAAAGTCATTAGAATTTTCATAGAGACTGTACTGCACATATAGATCAGTTTGAGTAGTATTGACATTTTAACAATATTAAGTCTTCCAACCTATACATATGGGATGACTTTCCATTTATTTATGTCTTCTTTAATTTCAGCAATGTTTTGTAGTTTTTAGTGTGTAAGTCTTTTACCTCTGTTGTTCAGTCAAGCAGATTTTATATATTTCTATTCTAGCATTCTAATATTATTTAATGTAAAATCTTGTCTAAATTACCTCTAATTTTTTTCCTTTTATAAAACCTTATGGTGTTTCATAATTTTTTGAACCCTGTGTGGAACACGCACACAATTTTTAATATTCTTTGTTTTTTAATCATTTTTTTTTGTTTGTTTGCATTTTGTCACTGTTTTTATTAGGTAATTATTTTGCTTTATGAGTACTCATTCTGTACTGTGCATTGTTATTTAAGAGTGAAGCATATAAAAATAAAAATTGATTATAATTTCTTTATGTGGCCAGGTATTGTCATTTTTATTTCTCAGTAATCTAGAGGAAAACTTGAAGCTTTATGGAGGGTGGCTTCAGAAAGAATGTTGCAGACTGAGGTATGCTATGACTGGATAATTGACCTTTAGTTCGTTTAATCTTCTAGTAAAAATTCAGGATATATTGGGTTTGCTTTTTAGTATTGCATTATACCTGATAATCATGTGGGCTTGAAAAGCAGTTTTCAGAACAGTGAAGTGGTACTGGTTTATACGAAGGGTAAATCCTGTTAGGAGAATGGGTCATCTTGAGCTGGATGGAATCCTGGTCTCATGCATGAATAAGAGCATTTGCAGGTGACATTTTACAGAGCCCCTAGGAGCCCCAAGAATTCTTCATTTCTATCTGAGCTCATGGTATATTGTCTTCTGCTAATGTATTTCTCCTTTTAATTGTTCATATTTGCCAGTTTAATAAAAATTGACATCCTCTTACTGTGTCTCTCAATCATACTAGCATCACCATTCAGTAAGTAGATTTTCATTTACTCTTTCTGCTTCAGTGTGCCCCTCACAGTTACCTTCTGTCACACCTGTTGCCTCTGAGTTCTGTACTACATGTATTCAATTTTTTTAGAGAATATACATGTATTTTCATTTTCACAGTGGGAGAGGTGAGAGGTAGTCACTTGGTCGATGGGGTAAGAGGAGATTTACAATTTGAGATATTTCTTACAATGGTTCTTAATAAATCTTCCTGTTTAGTCCACTCCCCACCTGCGCTTACAGTTCCTGGGAAGTTCTGTGACACAGTCAGCTCACTTCTCATTACTCACTCCTTATTTAAACACATAGAATTTAACTTTCTCTGCTAAGCAAGTTGCCTCTTTTTTCCCCACTTTTCACCTTCCAAATAATATGCTATTATCGCTCATCTACTATTGTCTTCTTTCCTAATCTATTTTTCCTTATTTATATTCTTTTATTCTATTGATCCCATTTTGGTGGGGTTGTAGAATAGAGTGGTGGTAGTAATGTGATCTTAAAGTCTCAGATTTAAACTTAAGCCCATTTAGTTCTCTCAGCAACACTAAGAACAATTGTATTCATTTTATATATAAAATTGACCACTCAGTACAGGGTAAAGGTATATTTGAAACACAGTTATGCCTGATACTGAAGCATATGCTATCATGCTATACCATGTACCTTTATAAAACACCTTATCCTCTAATTACACAAAGATTGTATTTAAAAAATTTATCCTTTATTGTACCATAGTGAAGTTGTGGGCAAAATCAAAATGTTTTCTTTTTTTTCTCATACAGATGAAAACTTACTCTGAAGTCCTCACGTAATAGTGCACATCTCAGAAGAAATCTTTCAATTCACATGTGTTGCATATCTTCATTGTTGCATTTAATAATTTAGTACTCAAAATAATAGCAATAATGGGAAAGTACATATTTATTTATTTATTAAACTCAATATGCATTTACTTTTCAAAAAATCTGTCTTTCATAATAAATAATTATATTGCAACTTCTTTTTATCTTTTTTTCTCTTAATGTATATTTCTTTTAATCTATGTGATCTCAGAAGGCAAAACAGCAACAATTATTCCTTGGAATGCATGTACTTTGTCCAGTGAAAGCAGTCTGTGGAAATAAAAGTCAAGAACCTGGATATTTTTTACTTATGAACACCCATTATCTAAACTCCAGCTTCTTGATTTTAGGTAACAAAACCAAGACTGTTAGTGCAGTTTATTGAGTATTAACATAATACCTTTTACACTAAGAAAAAAATGATAGTCTTTTATTCTATGTTTCTCAAGACAGGAAAAAAACAAACCAGAGTGGCAGCTGATTGCATGGATTTTAATACTTAACTGAGCTTTGTTCAAATTTTGGGCCCCACTAGCCATGAGATCTTAGGAATTAATTACATATCTCTAAACACAGAGATATTTATATTTTTATTTATATGATGTTGGCAATAAGAATAATGTCCACCTTGTGGATAATTGTAAATATTAAAATAGGAAATGCAGGTAAAGGATTTAGCATGGTGTCAGGCACATAATTGGAATATAATAATGGGCCAGGACTATTACAATTGTGGTTTAAAGGTTTTATTGAATAGGCCCCTAGAAAGGTTAATAACACAAAGATAAGCAGAAAGAATAGAGGGTATTTATGGTAGAAATGAAGATTTCTCTAGGGTTACTGAACATCAAACATTACACTTGTTAAGTAGCTTAATCATTTCAATTCTGCAACAACTCTATGAGAGGTGCAGAATCTCCAATTTCTCAAACAAGGTGGAAAGTAAGGGGGCCACATAAAGATGAAACTGAAATTGAGATTCCTGTTTGCCTGATTCTAGTGTCTATTCTTGCCCTTGAAAGGATGCACTTTGCTAAAGTCCGATGCTAAACTGATTTGAAGTCATCTGTGAATTTGTATTCTATTTCTGGTTATTTTATTAATGTTATTATGTGTAAAGTACAAAAGTACTTCCTCCTTCTTTCTTCAATTGTCCTTATGGAAGGTTAACAATAATTGGCTTTCATTTCTCATGGGATATTAAAAATAATAATTTTGTGAGTTATTTCAGAAAGCAAGTTTCCTAGATAAAAAGAGTAATCAAATTTTAGAACTAAAAGGGTTTTTTGTTTTTTTGTTTTTGTTTTTGAGATCAACTGGGAAAATTTGTTCAAGAGACCCAGACTTTGAAAAGAAAGCTCTTGCCCATATTATGACAATGAGTTATTTCAAGGGTGGTTGACTTCCCTTCTAGTGAGGCTTAGGTTGAGGCAAGGAATGTTCAGGCTAAGAGCAATGGGCCATGCCTTCTTGTAACTCAATGACACAACCACTCATTTTTCAGGCATCTTGGCCTGAAATGAGAGGAGAGAAACAGCTTAGCTTCATTCTGGAGTATAGGACGTCTGGTCAACTTCAATATTTTCTAATTTATTCTTTCAAGCCTTCCTTAATCCTACCCATATCTAATCAAAATAGTTTCTAATATTTACCATGGACTTATTAGGATAAATGATCTAGTACATAGTAAGTCTATTATTTTCATTAATTTTTTCTTATCCTTTTGTATTGCTTTTGGCCAACAGAGGCTAGGTAATTGGAATTTTAATGCATCTTAAAAATTACAGAAAAAAATGTGTGCATAATCAGAAGGTTAGATGTGTAATAGATACCTGTTGAAAGGGCACAAGACATAAAAGCTTATCTTAATGATACTTCAAACCATATATATTCTTGTTTTCCAACATCTACATCTCCATTTTTAGTTGAAAAATAAAATTCATTATTTTGTTAATTTTTAAAAATTGCTCATTCAACATTTAGCTTTGAAAATTAGCTAATCTTATCAATGACCACAGTTGAAAAAAATACTATTTCATTGATCAATTGTAGGTGAGGAAAGAAAAAGTGGCCCCCAACTCTCCTTCTCCATGCAGGATATGGAGCACATGGTGCACAGGGGAGGAATTAAGTGTTTTATTTTTCCCTTAATTAGAAAATGAACAGGTGCCAATAATGCACACATTAGCAGACTACAGTAAACACAAGTTACTGACTCAACTTACTGTGCTAAGTGCATTGATATTAAAACAGGACCAATTGCAATGGGTGATATATTTGAAGATGAGGAGAATGGTAAAGCAGTATTTGCTAGATTTTTTTATTTTTGCAAAGTTGAACCTAATTAACCCACACATATAAACCTATTATTAAACACCAGAAAAACATTTTTTTTAATTTATTTCTTTATTGAAATATGTTTTCAATTCTGGATTGGCCTTTCTGCTGAAATTCACCAGATCATTACTGTCAACAATCAAGGCATGTAATTGCCTCACATGAGGCACCCTCAGGAGAGACATTAAAAAAATAAGGAAAATAGTCTCATTGCTTCTGCTATTAGACCCTTAAATTGACTGTGTTGATTGTTTTTCCAAAAGCATGGGAGAGAAAGTAGCAATTTAGAAATAAAGTGATTTAGAATGAAGTTCAAGGCCCTGCATGAACAGGGAAGAGCACCCTTGAGAGGCTGTTCACACAACATTGTGACTGTCAAGATACTTTCTACCTCATAGGGGTGGCCTGAGTTCTATTTCTTAGCATCTGTTGTTATGATTCTCTGGTAATCAGGGAAAATTTTTTTTTCCTCAGACAAAAATTAGGGAATCCAACTGAATTTTTCTCAATTTATAATAATTTATTAAATCTTTTCAAGTTTTCTGAAACCCATTTGTGAGTCTATGTAAGGGAAAAGAATCATTAACATGAATGTAATAGAAAGACATTATTTAGTGCCTTTCTTAGAGACCCCAAGTGATTTTAAAAAGAAAGGTTTTGCTCCCTCCTTGAACACACACTATCTTTTTTTTCCTGCCCACCATCATCTTATTCTCTAACATCCTAAAACCTTCTTTCTTGTCTCCCTAAAATGCAATGCTGTCTATAGTTCTCAGAGATGGAAAAAGAAATTGGGAGCTTATGAGATTTTGGTGACCAATGTAACAACTCAGAAATGTCATTCATATGACCTGCTTAGTTACTGCCTCTCAACCAGTATTGGAGGGTCAATAACTGCAGCTCAAAATTCTTGACACTCACCTAAATCTATGCTATGTCCCATTAAAAAATGGGTATTTACCAATACTGCAATCTGAAACCAACAGCCATACTAGTAGTTAACAACTGCTGTGGAAAAATCAGTCTCATAGAAGGACTGATATATTCCATGAAGCAATTAACTGGAAAAATCCCCACTTTATGTCTTTAAATTTATTGAAACAACCTTTTATTTACCCTACTCATTCCTCACTTCCAAAATACCACCCAACTAGAGTTTCACCTGAGTTCCTCAGATCTAGTTCTATAAAAATCCTGCCAAAACTTTTCTTGGTGATTAAGACTGTGCTTTCCTTTGTCTATCAAGAATAAAATTTAATTTAACAAAGTTCTTCTTAGTGGCCTTGTGAGACCCTCAGATTTCAAATAAGAGTACCTCAAATTTCCTTGGGAAAACTCCTCAATCTTTGTCAGAGTGTTTTCAGATTTGGCTAATTTTGTTTCCATTTCTAGATGTGCATGTGTGACCCATCCCTCTTGACATATGAAATAATTTTGGTCATATGAAACAAACCAAGCAATCAGAACCAATGAGTTTTGACCTTAGCATTGTTCTAGAGTTATTAGTACATGGGCATTCTCTTGACATTGGGGTTGTTAAATTAATAAGCTGTAAGCCTAGAGCTTCAGGAGGCCATTTTGAAACTGTGGAAAAGAGGCTGCCTGAAATTAAGAAAATGATTTCTGGGACATTATTTGTGAGCATAGGAGCTGGCATGGCTCAGCTCTGTCTGGAATTTTAGTTATGTAAATCCATTAAATCCCTTTTACACTTAAGCTAATTTGAGTTAGATGTCTATTGCTTGTAATAAAAAATATTATAATCTGAAAATTAGTAATTTAGTTATTGCCCATTCCTTGTGAACAAAATCCAATTTTGTACTTCATTCTCAAACCTGGGGCCCTTTTTTCCTCTTCTTTTCCCTAACCTACATTGCCTATAATATTGTTCTCAAATTTTTTCTCTTTCTCTGAAATAGGATTATGCATCCCCATTCTGTATTAAGTGATCTGTCCCAAGGAAAAAAGATGTGTGATATGGACTTGACCCAGTTGTGTTTTGGCCAATGAGTTGCAAATGTCCATGACATTAGCCTTATTTAACCAGAAGACTTATATTACATGGGTTGGCCCAGGCTGTCTTGAATTCATGCCCTCTCCCATGATAATAGCAGGTTTCATATAGAAATTCCTCATTCAACCTGGGGGCCAGAATGGAGCAGAGCCCAGAAGCACTCATCAATGCCAGCAGAACTGAAATAGATCTACAGCTCTCATATAACTTTAGCAAAAAAATGCTTTTGTTGTTGTTGCAAGCCACCTAGTTTTATTGGGGTTGCTTGTCACTATTGCAAATTTAATACATCTTGGTTTATCTTGTCTAAAATTGCCTTTATTCAACAATTCTGTTTTTAAACTTTCTATTGGCAAACTTTTGTCACCTACAGCCTATCTGAATCTCATAATTTCAAGGGCAAAATTGACAAGAGACTCTGGGGAAGCAGGAACCAAGTCTGTGTGTCCTCTCCAAGACAGCATGAGTTTAAACACCCTAGTGTTGATTACAAAAGCTGAAGGAGAGGTAGACAGAGCTAAAAATATGTAAGTCACCAGGTCCTTTGTAGAACAAGAAAAAAAGTTTAGACTAAAGGATTTGAAACTACTAAAGGCAAAAGAATCAAACCTAGCAGATCTGGGATAGGTTTAGGGTAGAGAAATTTGTATAATTTGTGAATACAAGGTCTAACAATTAAGTTTGTGAACTAATCTTAGAAAAAGTGTTACATACCTCATTGTTGAATAGTACTATGGTCACTTTTGAAGTATTTCCCTGGGGAACCTATATTCGAAACCAGCACCTAGTTCACTCTTCAAAGCAATTTTGGAACTCTCTGGAATGGCCATCAGAGATGTCTTACTACACTTGATGTTCTGAATGTCATCAAAATGTCTTTATTTCAGTATTTCCTTTATCTGTGGGTAAAAAAAAAAGGCATTAGGGCTCAGATCAGGTGAGTAGAAAGGACATATTGGCTAAAAACTCCCTCACAAACAGTGTTGTATGAGCTGGTGCATTGTTGTGATGCAAGAGCCATGAGTTGTTAGCGAATAGTTCAGGTCATTTTTGTCTAACTTTTTTATGCAGCCTTTTCAGCACTTCCAAGTAGTGAACTTGGTTGACTATTCATCCAGTTGGTACAAATTTATAATGAACAATCCTTCTGATATCAAAAAAGGTTAACAACACCATTTCTGACTCTTGATTTGAACTGCTGGAACTTTCTTGGTTGTGGAGAATTTGCTGAGTACCATTGTGCATGTTGACACTTTGTTTCAGTATTGTACTAGTACACCCATGTTTAACCACCAGTGATAACATGGCCCAAAACACCATCCTACCTCTCCAAAAGGTCTTGGCAAACTTCGATTCTCCTTTGCTTTTGTTCATTGGTGAGCTTCAGGACCATTTTTGCACACACTTTTCTTATGCTGGATTTTTCAGTTAAGAGTTTCTTGTTTCTCTATCAATATTTATTTGGTCTGCTATATTTCTCACAGTGAGCCAATGATTTTGATGCACAATTCAATACATTTTTGCAATGTTTTCACCAGCTCTGCTTGTTACAGGCTGCCCTCACCTCTCCATCAGTGATGCTGTCTCTTCCCTCAGAAAAACGTTTCATCCATTTGTACACTGCCACTTTCTTCATGGCCTTATCCTCATAAACTTGGACTAACATGTCCCTGATTTCACTTCCACTCTTGCCAAGTTTAACAATAAATTTAATATTTGTTCATTGCTCTAATTCAAGCTCCTATATTCTCACAACAGCATACAAAAACACACAACAACAACCATTAATGCCATTGAGCAAGACACTGCCATGCATCGACACAAACTCAGCTGAGAGACACAAATATATCAAGGTTATAAAACCTCACTGAGTTGTTTGTACTGTACTGCCAATGTAAGCACATGATGGCAAGTTTGCAAATTTAATTGTCAAACCTCGTAATTTGTGAATGATTTGCTAAGTCCAGAGTAAAGGTTTTTGAAAGAACAAATACCACCACTACCCCACCTCCTCACATTCTTTCTAGTGCTGGGAGTGATCCAAAAGACTGCATTGATGTATTTCAAGTCATCCTTGAAATGGTGGAAGATTCAGTAAAAACTTTTTCAGCTTATATCCTTTCCATCATCACTGGCAGTAGAACTGAGTTTCTACTGGGCAGATGCTGGCCAGAATGCCATCTTTCTCCCTACATACTCAAATGTTCTTTCTTTTATATTGTTGTGGTGGGATGTTAAATTTTCACATTTGGCTCTTTATGTAGGGGTTCTAGAGGAAGCTTTGGAAAAGGAGATGGAATACCATTCTTCTGATTGGTAGCTGAAGGTAGAATACCACAAAATTTACACATTTTATGTCTCCTATGAAGTTGTAACTCCCTTAGTAGTACTTTTTCTTATTTCAAAAAGAGTGAATTAGGTATAGTTGTCAAGAAACCTGTCAGGTCTTTGATTCAGATTGTCTTTCTTAAATTTTATGCCTGCTTATATTTGTTTTATGCTATACCTTGGCATGTCAAAGGGTGTCATAGTGGTTATCCACAATGCAAAAATAAGTGAGGGGGGGTGTTTACATTGGAATGGCCTGTTTTGGGTACAAAGTACAATGAATTGTTACACTCCAATTCTTTAATGGAAGTGTAGATAGGTGGACCCATTATAGAGCCTCCCAGCCATAGAGAGTAGGAATGAAAGTGTTATTTTAGAAGTGACCCATGTCTAAGATTTGCCTATGAGTTAAGGGTATGAAATACAAAAGAATAAGGGTAGGGGCATGTGTACTTGGAGATAAAGACTTTGAATAATACTTTTCTGGACAGAATATGAGGTCAAGATTCCGGTGCTGGGTACTTTGAGGAGATGGAAAACTTCCTTCATGTGCAAAGTGGTATTGGCTAGAATGGATGGAGTTGAATTCTGGGAATAAAGTATGAGAGGTCCACCATTGTAAAGTGGGTGGATGGGCAGGTGATACTTGTAATACTCTTTTGTTTTAGCTACTTAGCTATTTGCTCTACTCTGTTATTAGAATCTAAGCTCCTTGTGTTATATATTTTCTTCTTCATCTTTTTAGACCCCTTAGCACATGCATCATTCCTTGTGTTGTGAGTGCTCAATGATAATTTGTTAACATTATTAATAACAATGGCAACAAAATGTTAATTAAATTAATGTACGGCATAGATCTATATAGCTGTCAGGAAAAAAAATAGCCTAATGTGCTATTTTAATAAAGTAAATTTATTTTCAGAATTTTTGTTATTTTTAGATATGTAACCTGTTTTTAATTTTGAAAAAAGTTAGGTGATGGCCAAGAAAACATATTTAATTGTTAATTACAGGCTTAGAAAAAGAAAATGCAATAAGTAGGAGAACATTAAATAAAGAATATCATAAATAGGTTTCACAACAATTATTTTCCAAAGCAGTTCATATTTTATTACTTTCATTAAGAACTTCATACCAGGGGGTTGTAATTTTCTAACATTCATCCTACCTATTCAAGTCATTGTTGTCTAATAACAAAATCCTTAAATTTGCTGGCCTTTCTTCTAATATTTTATGGCAATGTAGTTACTTTGTAAAGCTGAGAAAAAAACTTTGTATAGTTGACAATCTAGGACTCCAGGGTTATTTCTAAAGGAAGGGATGTTAATCTCATGCATCTCTCAGTAAGCCTGTGCTGATGTTTTTCTTGCATCAAAGTAAAAAGTTCATACATCACTATAGGGTAATATCTCTGAAGACCTATATCTTCTCAGAAAAAAAATATGTCTTTGAATAATTTAGTCAGATTCCCCTTTACAATGTGTTATACAGGGGAATTAGGTACACAGAATCATTACATTTATAAGGAAGGTTTTATATTTTTGCAATGAGTATTGTTGGTTTTGTTGTTTTGTTTTTCATTGCTTCAGAGACTATTAAGATTATTTCATGATTGAAAATAGTCTTACAATTTCACCATTAAGGCTTAATTTATTATTATTTTTATACACAAAGGACAAGTTAAAATTAGATTAGCAAAGTATAATTTATTTACTTCTCTGTCTACCCCATTAGTTTGATTAAACCAAAGATGACAAGAACCAGAAACTCTGCCACCTACCTACCATTAGTAAGATAGGCACCTAGAATTTTCTTGATAGTAGCGGAAATGGGTATGTGCTTATGTCGATGAAAATAAGACTTAAACATTTGTAGATTTTAAAAAGGAAATTTATATCTGGGTCCATCAGAGGACATTGCCCGAGAGTAGAGTTCCCAGAAATCTTGAAACAGTGCTCCAACTTTAGGAAAGTGAGAGTATGTTTATATGAGGACAAAAAATATATATAGCTATGAATTAGCAGTTATAGTTAGTTATACATATACATTCAAGTTTTACATCAGGTGGAGAGACTGTACAGACAAGGTCAGGTAGTCAAGCACCTGAGAAGGTGTCTGAAAGCAATTACTTTTGCATTTTTATCAGGATGTAAAAAGAATGGGCACTGCCTTCTGTAATTACTTATTGTTTTAGTTGAAAGTATACATTGCTGGTCCCCCAGAAGGCCTTGTTTAGAAATGTATTTATTTATTTATTTATTTATTTATTTATTTATTTATTTATTTATTTCTTGGTTATTGATTAAGTTAGAGCAGCAGCTTAGATGTCCTTTCTTTTCTCAATTATATATCTACATTTTCTTAACAATTTTTAGCTAATCACTGATTGTATTTGAAGAGTATAATATTTTGCTTTATTTACTACAGCATTTTAATCAACCAGTCCATAATTGATAGATATTCATTGAGATACTTTACTAGGCACCCTAGGAGATACAAATAAAAATAAATAACTCCTGCCCTCCAAAAATTCATAATCTCATGCTCTAACTAATGGAGAAAATGTAATAATTTGTCCCCTTCTGGTTCCAAATCAGGTCACCAGTGTTTTGAAAAATTTAATCAGAATAATCCTGTAAATGAGAAAGAAAAGCTGACTATAGGAGGCAGGAAACATTTATTTGAAGTGAGGGATGTGTCACCATCTGAAAGGCAGTATCCTAGAAGCAGCTAAAAATAAAATATTGGTGATCCTAACTGTGTATGCACTATACACATACTAATCAGGATGGAACAATCAAAATGTAGGGCAATAAAAACTTTATCTTTACCTTCTTAGGTTCTCTAGCTGACTCTGTAAAATAAACAAACAACAAGCAGAGTAACAGGAAAAAATATAAATTTATGAATTTTAATATTACATCCATGTGGTATTACAAGGAAAAACAATGAATACTCAAAAAAAAAAAAAACACAGTGATATTTGTGAGTTTATATTCCTTTCATAATAGGGAAAGGGAAGGAGGTACCTAAGTAATTTAGGGAGAGAAAATAATATTTAGGAAAGATGAATGGACCTTTAAAAGGATAGGTGGAAGATAGAATAGTGTGTGACAAAATTTGTCTGAATGTGATGTCAACTATTAGTTTCCTCTCCTCAAATAAGTCAATCTTCTTTGTTTGATGAAACTTCCCAGAAAAGTAATATATGACAATTGAGTTTCTTTTGGAGTAGCTGTCGTTAGGCAGATAAAGGAAGTTCAAGCTTCTTCAGCTCTAAATAATCAATATGCCAAAGTGGCACACTTTAGGATGGCATGTCCTTGATTTCTTCCAAGGAAAACAAGAAAATGAACAAGGTCCTTTAGGAACCAAATGTAGTAAGAGATGAGTAGATGTCTTTGAAAAGAGGTGCAGAGCATGACTATGGTTAGGGAACAGGAATAAAAAAAAAAAAGAAAGAAATTAGAAATAGAATAGTTTTATCCAAGTCAGGCCTCTAATTTCCCTGGAGTTCTATTTAGTCATACAATCTACCCACAGTCTTCATAGTTATATAAAGAGTGTTTAAAAATGTTCAGGAGATCAAGAACTAAGAAGGTATTCAATTAATACTAAGTAATAATGGTGAAGCAAAATAAAGGCTGGTGCAACTGAAAGACTAAAGTCAGTTACTGACAATATCATAGAAAACTGTATCAAACGTGATAAGAAAAAGGAGTAGTTAATTGCTGTGCTCTCCTCCTCTCATGACCACATCAAAATTACAACTAAATTATAGAACAATCACTCTGAGGAACCATCTGAAGTCTAGCTGAATGGATAGGCTAATAAGATGTATCATTTTAAACAAGACAGAAAACAACAGTACTGTTCTATTTCAAATGGTATGTATGGTCAGCCTAGTCTCCTGGACTAAATTCAATGTGTCACTAGACTGACCATATGTACCATTTGAAACAGGACAGTACCATTGTTTCTGTCTCATTTAAAACAGGATGCCTGGTCAGCCTTTTTCTATAATTAAGAATATAAAGAAGACACATCAAGACCGGTAGGAAAGATGGAGATGCTAAAAGAGCTGGCCACACACCCATGTGTGGCAGTTAAAAACCAGGAGAGATATTTCTGCTGTGGAGTTTTCCCATGAGGAATAAAAGTTTCCAGCCCTGCATGGGGGTCCCCAGCCCAGGGTGTCGGTGCTGGAAAGAGAAGTCCCCAGAACATTTGACTGTAAAAATTAGTGAGACAGAGGACTGCTGGAAACCTATGTGTTCTATTAAAGGGCCTGCAGACAGACTCAATCACTCACTCACAAACATTTACCCTAAGCTCTAGTAAAAGAACAGTGGCTTGAAATATGCCAGGAACATTCAGGGAGAAACTGAAATGTGTGGCTTTGGGACAAGGACTGAAGGGGTAGTTGCCATTGTTTCTGTGTTGGGCCCTGGCTGGTGCCAAGTGTCAGTTTGCATTAACATGGTGAACATTGCTCACCCCAACATAGTGACTTCCTGATACCCCTTCACATCCAACATTTATACTGCTCAAGTCTCTTTTAGTTATCACTCACAGGCATCTAGCTTCACCCTGTGCTACGGACTTGCCTAAAAACTTTGAAAGGTCCACAGACCCCAGGAGATGACAGCTGACCTCAGTTTATTTGTGCCTCTTTCTGAGTGGACCCAGGCTTGGCATTGGTGCCAAATCTGAATCTGCATTAACACAACACAGCTCGGTTCACCCAAGTAACTCCCTGAAGCCTGCCCAACTCAACTCATTCACCAGCTGAACTTCTTTCAGCTGCTGATACTCACAGGCAGCCAACTTCAGCCTTTACTGCAGATTTCCTTAAAACTCTCAAAGGTGCCAAGGCCCCAGGTAGATGGCAAATGGCCTTGGCATATCTTATGTCTCTGGAAAACCAGGTAGTAGAAAATACACAATCAAAATAGAAGAAAATAAAATTAAATGAGTATGTTTTAAGAGACCCCAGGAACAACATGAAGCATATCAACATTTACATTGTATAGGTACCTGAAGGAGAAAAGAGAGAGCAATAAATGGAAAACCTATTTGAAGAAATAGTGATGGGAAACTTCCCTAACCTGTCAAAGAAACAGACGTATAAGTCGAGGAAGCACAGATAGTCTCAAATAAGATTGACTCAAAGAGGCGCACACCAAGACACATCATACATAAATTCCAAAAGTTAAAGACACGAGAGACTCTTAAAAGCAGCAAGAGGAAACCAGTTAGCTACTTACAAAGGCGCTCCCATGAGACTGTTATCTGATATCTCAATATAAACTCTACAGGCCAGAAAGGATTGGCATAAAATACTCCAAGTGATATAAAACAAAAAGGGGTGAGGGATGTGCAATCAAGAGTATTCCATGCAGTAAAGTTGTCATTTAGAATCAAAGGATAGATAAAGAGTTTCACAGACAAAAAAAAAAGAAAGTTAAAGGAGTTCATCATCACCAAACAAGTAGTACAGAACATGTTAAAGGACCTTCTTTAAAGAGAAGGGGAAAAAAGATCATAAAAATATGAGTAATATGAATAATAAAATGGCAATAAGTACATACCTATCATTAACCACTTTGAATGTAAATAAATTAAATGCTCCAATAAAAAGATACAGTGTGGCTAAATGGATATGAAAATAAGACCCATACATATGTGCCTACAAGAGACCCACTTCAGATTAAAAGACACACACAGCCTGAAAATAAAGGCATGAAAACAGATATTTCATGAAAATAAATTTTAAAAAGGCTGCAGTAGCAATACTTATATCAAGCAAAATAGACTTTAAAACAAAGGCTATAATAATAGACAAAGAAGAATATTTCCTCTTAAAAAAAAAAGACAAAGCAAACAAAAGGATTTAACCCTTGTAAACATTTACAAACCCAAAATAGAAGCACTTAAATATATAAAATAAATATTTATGGAAATAAATAGAGAGATCAAAAGTAATAGAATAATGTGGGAAACTTTCACACACCATTTACATCAATGGACAGATTGTTTAGACAGAAAATTAACAGTGACCTTAAATTATTATTGGACCAAATAGATTTAATTGATATTTATAGAGCATTTTACTCCAATGTAGCAAAATATATATTTTGCAAGCACACACAAAACATTTTTAAAATATAGCACATGTTAGGCCACAAAACAAGCCTCAGTAAACTTAAGAAGATAAAAATCATATCAAACATTTTCTCCAATCACAATGGTTTAAAATTAGCTATCAATTGCAGAACAAAACTGAAGAGCACAAAAACACATTGAGGCTAAATAACATTTTATTAAACAATGAATAGGTTATCAATAATATCAAGAAGGAAATCAAAAGATGTCTTGAGACAAATAATAATTAAAGCACATCAACCCAAATTCTGTGGGACACAGCAAAAGCAGTCTTAAGAGGGAAGTTCATAGCAATACATGTCTACCCAGGAAACAAGAATAATTTCAAATACACAATCAAAACTTTCACCTAAAGGAACAGGTAAAAGAAGAACAAAGAAAGCTCAAAGTGAGTAGAAGAATAAAATAACAAAGATTAGAAAAGAAATAAATGAAATAGTCTAAAAGAAAAATACAAAAAAAAAAAAATCAATGAAACCAAATGCCGTTTCTTTGAAAAGGTAAACAAATTGATAAACCTTTAACCAGACTTATGAAGAATAAAGGAGAGATGACCTAAATAAATAAATCAGAGAGAAAAGATAAGTGATAACTGATACCATAGAAATACAAAGGAGTGTAAAAAAAATACTATGAACAAATTGCAAATCTGAAACAAATTCCTAGAAACATACAATCTTCCAAGACTCAGTCAAGAAAAAGCAGATAATCTGAATGGACTTATAACTACTAATTAAATTAAATCAGAAACAAAAAAACTCTCAATAAACAGAAGTCCTGAATTCATGGTTTCACAGGTAAACTTTACCAAACATTCAAAGAAGAAATAACACCAATTATTCTCAAACTATTTCAAACAATTCAAAAGGAAGGAAGTCTCCCAAATGCATTCTATGAGGCCAGAATTACCATGATTTCAAAACCAAAGATACTGCAAGTAAAGAATATTATAGGCCTGATGAACATAGATACAAAAGTACTCAACAAAATATTAGCAAAACAAAATCAGCAATGTATTAAAAATGATCAGACACAACGACAAGGTGGGATTTATTTCTGAGATGCAAGGGTGGTTCAGTATTTGCAAATCAATTAGTGTGATATATAACATAAACAAAATTAAGAATAAAAACCATATAATCATATCAATAGATGCAGAAAAATTATTTGACAAAATCTGCATCCATTTATAATAAAAACTCTAAGGTAAGTAAAAATACAGGGAACAAACTTAAAATAAATATTGTTTATGAAAAACCCACAACTATAACAAGATTATACTCAATAGGGAAAAGTTAAATGTTGTTCTTGAGATTAGGAATAATAAAAAATATCTACTTTCACTACTTTTATTCAAGAAAGTATTGAAAGTCCTAGACACAACAATCAGACACGAAAAAAATAAACTAAAAGGCATCCAAATTGGAAAGAAAGAAGTAAAACTGTCTATGAAAAAACTATTAGAACTGTTAAATGAGTTCAGTAAAGTAGTAGGATACAAAATTAATGTTCATAAATTGGTTGTATATTTATACACCAATAATGAATTCTCAGAGAGAAATTTTAAAAAATCTCATTTATAATTGCATCAAAAATGTCTATGAATAAATTTAAGCAATAAAAGATGTGTACTAGAAAAATTATAAGGCATCAAAGAAAAACATTAAAGAAGATACAAATAATGGAAGTCTATATCTTGCTTAAGGATAGGAAGAATTAATAGCATTAAAATGTCCATACTACTCAAAGCAATGTATAGATTCAATGCAATTCCTATCAAAATACAAATGACATTTTTTTAAAAAACTAGAACTAATAATTATAAAATTTATGTGGAATCACAAAAGACTCTGAATAGCCAAAGCTATCTTGAGAAAGAAGAATAAAGTTGGAGGTATCATGCTACCTAATATTAAACTATACTACAATGTTATTAATCAAAACTGCATAGTGCTAGCATGAAAACAAACACATAAATCAATGGAACAGAATAGAAAACCAGAAATAAGGCCACATTTATATAATCTATGACAAAGGAGGCAAGACATATGAGAACTGTCTAGAAAGTATCCAGCCATGTAATAAGATAAATAGAAGCATTTATGGCTGGATTATTTTCCAGACAATGCTCATATACTGAGTGATACAGACTGTCTATTTACTAAATTGTGCTGGGAAAACTGGAAAGATACATGAAAAAAAAAAAAAACTCGACCACATTTTTACACCATATACGAGAATAAACTCAAAATAAATTAAAGATTTAAGTGTAAGACTTGGAACCATAAAACTCCTAGAAGAAACCATAGGCAGTAAACTCTCTAAATTTGCTCTTGGTAATATTTTTTTCTGCTCTATCTCCTCAGGCAAGAAAGACAAAAGGAAAAAACAAACAAATGAAACTATATTAAACTAAAAAGGTTTTGCACAGCAAAGGAAACCATCAACAAAATGAAAATCAACCTACTCAATGTAAGAAGATATTCACCAATAATAGAGCTGATAGGGGTTTAACATCCAAAATATATAAATAATTCATACAACTTAACACCAAAAACAATCTCATTAAAAAATGGGCAGAGGACCTGAATAGACATTTCTCCAAAGAGAACACACAGATGGCCAACAGACATATGAAAATATGTTCATTGTCACTAATCTTCAAAGAATGCAAGTGAAACCACAATGAGATATCACCTCACACTTGTTAGAATAGCTATCATCAATAAATCAACAAATAAATGTTGACAAGGATGTAGCAAAAAGAAACCCCTCATGCACTGATGATAGGATTGCAAACTGGTACAGTCACTATGGAAAACATTATGGAAAGCCCTCAAAAAATTAAAAAATAAAACTACCTTATAAGTCAGCAATTCCAGTTCTGGGTATTTATTCAAAGAAATTCAAAACAATTAATACACACACACACACACACACACACACACACACACACGTGTGCGTGTGTGTGTGTGTGTGTGTGTGTGTGATGGAATATTACTTGGCCATAAAAGTGAATGAAATTTTACCATTTGTTATACTATAAATAAACTTACAGTGTACTATGCTAAGTGAAATCAATCAGCCAGTAAAAGACAAATATAATACCATATGATTTCATTTATACATGAAATCTAAAACACAAAGTAAATCAACAAGCAAAACAGAAACAGTGTCATAGATACAGAGAACAAATGGATGACTGCCATATGAGAGAAGGGTTTGGAGGCTGAATGAAAAAGGTGAAGGGATTAAGATGTACAAATTTTCAATTAAAAAATAGTCACAGGGATGTAAATTATAGCATAGGGAATATAGTCAATAATATTGTAATAACTATGTATGGTGCCACTTACTGGAGGGATCACTCATACATTATTTAAATGTCTAATCACTATGTTGTACTCCTGAAACTAATATAATATTGAATGTCAACTCTAATTGAAATAAAACAAACAAACAAACAAACAAACAACTTTGCATACTTCCAATATGTTAGTTATCTACATGGACAGAGGTTCTAATAAAACCATGATTAAAGATCCAATCTCTGAATGGGATATTTATTTGCAGACTATACTCCAAGGTTTTGGTAACAAATAAATAAACAAGTTAAACAAATTGAAAGCTTTGTGATACTGGTCATGTGGATTCTGGAGCAAGAGGCAGATGAAAGAGGTTAGTAAAAGTCTATTTCTATCAGAAAATAAAATGCATCTCAATGTTCAAACTAAGTGAGTGTGACAGGAACGAAAAGCTCATGGGGCACTGTAAGAATATGTGTGTCTACAGGGTTCTAGTCAAAGTTTGATAACTCTGGAAGACTCTGGTCTTGAAGAAGAGGCTTTGGATTTCTGTGGGATGTGGGTTATTTGGAAGTGTTCCTGGATGCTATAGTATTAAAATCACACACTTAAAGATAAAAGAGCATTAGAATGTATTTCATATATCCCCACTTTTCTCATTCTACCAATGAAACAACTGATTCTTGAGAGAGGAGGGGAATTCCTAAGATCTTCATTGAGAGTTTGCCAGGAATGAGAGGTTTGTTCAGGCTTCCTTGATTTGGGCCTGCACTCATAAAATGCTAATTGTGGCTTGGGCTTATATTTCTGTAATGCTGATTGATATTTTTTCATTCATGTCCTAGTTGAGGGGCACTCAGAAACACAGGGTCTTGGAGAAGCCCCAGAATGTTAATGTAACAAGTCAAATAATTGTTTTAACAATATAAATACACAGCTACTTTAGAATGTGCATATTGATAATAGGTATAGAGATATAAAGGAATACATAGAGATACTGTATAAGGTATATCCATAGAACATTTCTGAAAAGGGATATAAAAAATTATAACAACCCCTAGGGACTAGAGAGTGGGCACATAAGGAGTTTTTGTCTTTTTCACTACACATCTGCCCTTTTATCATTTGAATTATTTTTGTCATACATTTGCTGTGATTTTACAATAAAAAGTAAATCGTTCTTAAAAATGCAGCTATCATATTCAAAATAAATTCAATGAAAATCTACCTAAAAGTATGTCTAGTATTCATCATTGAATTACATAATCAGAATCTTTTTCCAAGACTTAAATTCTTCCTCCTTTGTAGTATTATCACAAAATTCAGATTTTTATTTCTTAGCACTCCAGCTTGTCTCCATGCTTTAAGGTTCATGATTAAAATACAGTTTCTCTCATTGAAATATTTGTAAACTTTTCTATTAATAAGTAAAAAAACTATAGTGCTACTTTCAATTCACTGACTCATGACTTAAAAGTTGTTGCAAAGATTTTTATAGCAATTAATTTTTGTACTTTTTTTCTTAACCAAAATAATACATGTAGAAAATTCAGATAAATAAAAATAATGCATATTATTATAGTACAGATTTTTTTTTCAATTTATATAAAATGTTTACTATTTTTTGAAGAGAAAAAAATGTCTATGAGTGTCTCAATATAATTATGTGGTACTTGTCTGCAATTAGGATGCAATAAATAAAAACCCATTTTGAGATTGTTGCATCTTGTTCACTTTAGGATTTATGAGAAGCAGAATGAGTAATCCATTGCTTTATTTAGGCTAACTTAGGTTATTAAGAGAGGGGCAAGAAAAAAAACACTATACCTCATAGTTAAAAATCGTGGAAGAAAATAGGACAGAGGCAGCTAAATAAAATCTACTGAGACGTGAAATTTTTACCACCATTTTCTATACCTAAGAGAATTTAGTTTTTATAGGTAAAAATTCAAGATTACTCAGTGATAAGTGACTGTCACACTGAATTCTTTTAGCTTCCTTTGTTGATACCTAGTGTTTCTAGAAACATTTCCAATGAACAACTCAAAAATAAGCATTCTGGACCATCAGCACAAACATGGGAGCTACTGCAGACCACAGGAGGTTGGTAAAAAAAAAAAAATTCTATTATTGCAAAGTTTCTTAATGATCTGATCTCAGAATTTCCATTTTAAAACTGGTCCTTGATAGGCAGAAAAGGTCAGAAGAGAAGGTTTTATTTTGTTTTTTCTCTTGGGGGTATGTGGATAGTTCCCTGGCTGGGAATCGAACCCAGGCCGCAGCGTTGACAGTGCTGAGCTTAGCCACTACACCACCAGGGAACTCCCAGAAGAGAATTTTGAGGATAGAAAGGAAAATAGAATCATTCTCTCCATTGTTTTATTGTTGATGTTATTGGGGTGTCTTTGGTTAGTAAAAATTACATAGGTTCCAGATGTGCAATTTTATAGCGCCATAGTCTATGTGTTGCATTTTATGTTCACCACCCAGAGTCAGGTCACTTTCCATCGCCCTATGTTTCACTCCTCCTCCCTCCTCTCCCACCCCCTCCCCCCTTATCCTCAGGTAATCACTAAACTATTGACCATGTCCATGTGTTTCTGTTTCCTTTTTGCTTTCAGTTTTGTATTTCACATGAGTGAAGCCATATGGTTTTTGCTTTTTTCTGTCTAGTTTATTTTGCTTAGCATGATGATTTCAAGGTCCATCCATTTTGTCACAAATGGCAGTATTTTATCTTTTCCTATAACTGAACAATATTCCATTGTGTATATGTACCACAACTTGTTTATCCAGTTATATATCAAAGGGCACTTTGGTTGTTTCCATGACTTGGACACTGTGAACAGCACTGCAATAAACTTTGGGGTAATGAGGTTTTTACAGACTCAGATCTTCAAATTTTGGGTGGTAGATACCCACAAGGGGAATGCCAGGTCATATGATAACTCCATTCCCACTTTCTGAGGAAACTCCACACTGCTCTCCATAGCCATTGTACTAATTTGCATTCCCACCAGCAGTGTTCGAGGGTTTCTTTTTCTCCACATCCTTTCCAGCACTTGTTATTCCTTGTCCTCTTGATAATAGCCATTCTAACAGCTGTGAGGTAGTATCTCATTCAGGTTTTGATTTGCATTTCCCTAATAGCTAATGAAGTTGAATATTTTTTTTACCTGTCTGCTGGCCATTTGTATGCCTTCATGGGTAAATTGTTGTTCAAGTCCTCTGCCCACTTTTTAATTGAATTGTTTGTTTTTTTGTTGTTCAGTTATACCAGTATATATATATATCCCTTATCTGATGCATTGTTTGCAAATATTTTCTCCCATTCAGTTGGCCATCTCTTTGTTTTGTTGATGGTTTCTTTTGCTGTGCAGAAACTTTTTAGTTTGATATAGTCACATTCATTTATTTTTGCTTTTATTTATTTATTTTTTTTGCCTTTGAGGTCAGGTTCATGAAGTCTTTCTTGAGCCCTAAGTCTATAAGTTTAGTATCAATGTTTCCTTCTATACAGTTTATTGTTTTGGGTTCTATGTGGAGATCTTTAATCCATTTTGAATTAATTTTAGTACACGGTCACAGTTCACAGCTCAGATTCATTCTTTTGCATATGTTTTTTCAATTTTTCCCAGCAACATCTACTGAAAAGGCATTTTTCCCCATTGTGTATTTTTCACCCCTTAACAAAAATGATTTGTCCATATATTTGTGGATTTAGTTCTGGGTTTTCAATTCTGTTTCATTGGTCTGTGTGAATGTTTTCCTGCCAAATACTAACCTGTTTTGATTATTGACAATTTGTAGTATAAATTGAAATCGGCAAGCATGATACCTCCAGCTTTATTCTTTTTATGTAGTATTGCTTCGGCTATTTGAGGTCTTTTGTGGTTCTATTCAAATCTGACATGTTTTTATCAATTTCATGAAAGAATGTTTGTGGGATTTTGATGGGGATTGCATTAAATCTGTGTATTGCATGAGGGTTTTACCTCTGACAGTACCAAGGAGATTTCTTTATCTTCCTGGTTGGTATTTCTATGGTGTCTAACTGTAGAGCAGACACTAGGTGGCACTGTGGGGGAAACTTTGGGAGAGAGGGGAGGTGGTTAACATATCTCCAACCTCCACCTGGGTTTGCGGGTGGCGTGGTCTACAGTCACTCAGTCACTCCACTTCTTGCAGTTCCTTGGGAAGCTAGGGGAGAGATGGGAGGCCTTTGGAATGCCAGCTGAAGCCACTTAACATTTGTCAGGCCAAGTGCTGCCAACTCAGCCTTTCTTCTTTCTCCTGAGCCTGAGTTTTACCCAGGACTGTGTTTCAGCAGTTGAGCATTTTCATACCAACTGCTTCTGGCAACATTTTTAAGACCTGAGAGCTGCAGTGCTACATTTTGGGGGCCTATTCCCACCTAGGCCAGTTCAGATGCCTTGCTCAGCTTCTGTGCCACCCAGGGCTTGGCTTCAGGACTGTGTCTCTAACATGCTGTGCTAGGTTCAGCTAGGCCACTGTCTCACAGGGTTCCTGCCACCCTGGCCTCTACTCTTGATCTCCACTCGGTCTCACCCCAGCTTGGTATCGTTCTGCTCCTTGGCCAGTGTTCCTTGATTTCTTCCTAGTTCCTTCAGGCAGATAAGGTCAGATCAGGTTGTGATTTATCTCTGTTCCCTCCTTTCTCTCCCTCTAGACATCCTTTCTCTAACCTTCAGGTGTTGTCTTGCGATGTATGGATCTCTCAGCTGTCACTGTGCCACCCAGGGTTTCCTGTGCTGGATCCTGGCTGGCCATTTAATTGCATTTTCCAGGAGAGGTTTTTAGGGTTCCTCTCTCTGGTTGCAATTTTGCCAAGCCTTTAGGTTTCCATATATGGCCTTTATTATGTTGAGGTGCTTTCCTTCTTTACTCATTTTATTCAGTGTTTTAATCATAACTGTATGTTGTATCTTGTCAAATGTTTTATGTGTATCAATTGATATGATCATATGGTTTTTATCTTTCATTTTGTTTATGTGGTATATCATATTGATTGATTTGTGTATGTTGAACCATCCTTGTGCTTTTGGGATTAATGACACTTGATTATGGTATATCATTTTTTGAGGCATTGTTGTATTCTATTTGCTAATATTTTGTGTAGGATTTTTGCATTTGTGTTCATCAGAGATATTGGTCAATAATTTTCTTTTTTGTGTTGTCCTTACTAGACTTTGGTATTAGGGTAATGTTGACCTCGAAGAATGAATTAGGAAGTATTGCAACATCTTTAATTTTTTGGAAGGGTCTGAGGAGAATAGGTGTTAATTCTCTTCGAATGCTAGATCAAATTCGTTGGTGAGACTGTCTGGTCCAGGGCTTTTGCCTTTTGGGAGGGTTTGGATGATTTTTTAAATTTCATTACTGTTGATTGGTTTATTTATATTGTCTACTTTTTTCTTTATTCAGTCTAGACGACTATATGTTTCTAGAAATATGTCCATTTCTTCTAGGTTGTTAAATTTGGTGGCATAAAGCCCTTTATAATATTTTCTTAGGATCCTTTGTATTTCTGTGGTATCAGTCATGATTTCTCCCCTTTCATTTCTAATTTTGGATATTTGTGCCCTTCCCTTTTATCCTTTTGTTAGCTTACCCAGGGATTTGTCAATTTTATTTAAGTTTTTCAAAGAACCAGCTCCTTTTTGCATTAATTGTTTTTATTTCCTTTCTGTTCTCAATTACATTTAGCTGTGCTCTAATTTTTATTATTTCCTTCCTTCTGCTGACTAGTTTTTTCTGTTTTCCTTTTTCTATTTCTTTAAGATAAAATTTAGAATGTTTACTTGTGATTTTTCTTATTTCTTAAGATGGGCCTGTAAAGACATAAATTTCCCTCATCTCACTGTTTTCACTACATCCTAATTACTTTGATACATTATATTTTCATTGTCACTAGTTTCTATGAATTTTTAAATGTCCTCTTTTATTTTTTCTTTGATCCATTTGCTTTTAATAAGATATTGTTTATTCTCTATCTACATGTGATTTTTTTCTGCTTTCTTTTTGCAGTTGATCTTTAATTTCAAAGGTTTGTGGTCTGAGAATGCACTTGATATGATATCAATCCTCTTGAATTTGTTGAGCCTAGTTTTGTGTTCCAGCATATCTTCTGTCCTTTAGAATGTTCCATATGCACTAAAAACGGATGTATAGTATTTTGTTTTCAGATGGAGTGTCTTGTAAATGTCAATTATATCCAATTGCTGTAATGTATTATTTAAAGTTTATATTTCCTTATTTATTTGCTTATTTATGACCTGTCCATGTTTGTAAGGAAGTGTTTAGGTCCCCTATATAATTGTGTTTTTTTTTCACTTTCTTCTTTCAGATATGTTAGTAGTTGCTTTGTAAATTATGGTTTTTCCTTGACTCAGGGTCTACATATTAATGAGTGTCTTGTTGTTGTATTGTCTCTTTCTTCACTATGAAACTTCCATCTTTATCTCTTGTTACCTTTTTTATCCTGAAGTCTTTTTGTCAGATATCAGTATGGCAACTCCTACTTTTCTCCATATGCCATTTGCTTGGAGTATTGATTTTCATCCTTTCACTCTGAGTCTGTGTTTGTGCTTATAGCTGAGATGTGTCTCTTGGAGACAGCATATGGATGGGTTTTGTTTTATAATCCAGTCTGCTACTTTGTGCCTTTTTATTGGTGAGTTCAGTCCATTTACATTTAGGGTGGTTATTGATATATGATGATTTCCTATGGCCATTACTTCTTCCCTTTTTCATTTCTTTTTTGTTGTCCCAACTCTTCTACGTTTGTTTTGATTTTTTGTTTCTAGTCAAATAGCCTCCTTTAGTATTTCATGAAATGTCGGCCTTGTGCTGAAGATTCCCTCAGCTTCTGTATATCTGAAAAGGTCTTTATACCTCCTTCATATCCTGGAAGTTTCTCTTAATATATTGAGTATTTGATTCCACTTCCTCGTAGTTTATAGAATTTCTGCTGAGAAGTCTAATGATAGTCTGATGTGCTTTACTATAAAGGTTATATTTTTTTGTTCCATGTTTGCTTTGAGAATTTTCTTTTTTTCTTTAATTGTAATATCTTCAGTATAATGTGCTTGGAGAAGATCTGCTGTGGTTTAGGTAGCTGGGAAACTGATTTCTTCCTGAATTAGGGCTTCCAGATCTTTCCATAGGTTTGGAAAGTTCTCCTCTTTTGCTTGAGTAAGCTTTCTATAGAGTTCTATTCTGCACCTTCTGCTTTTCCTATTATTCTAATGTTGTTCTTTCTAATGGAGTCAGATAGTTCTTGTAGAGTTCTTTCAGTCCTTTTGACTTGGAAGTTTCTATCTTCTTTCTGTATGGTTTTCAGTTTCTAACCTTCAATATCACTAATTCTTTCCTACATCTAGTTGGTCCTGTTTCCTTTGGTAGTTAGTTTATTTATCAGATCTTTTATCGCATTGTTTATTGCTAGAATTTCTATTTGATTCTTTTTAATATTTTCAATCTCTTTGTTAACATGTTCCTTTTGTTCACAGATTTCCTCTCTGAGATAATTTATCTGAGTCTGGATACTCTGTCAACATTGTTTCAGCTTTCTGGGTGTTTATGAATTGTAGCTCATATTCTGTGTCAATTAGATCATATATTTCCAAATCTATAAGTTCCTTATCTGAGGATTTTTCATTTTCTTTCTGAGCAGCTTTGAATCCTAAGGTACTCATTGTATTTGATGTATTATTGTTTCTAGGCATGAGGGCTTTTTCTGTGGCAAATACAGAGATGTCTTTCTTCTCTCTCTCTCTCTCTCTCTCTCTCTCTCTCTCTCTCTCTCTCCTCTTCTGTTCCCAGTTGGTATCACTGTAGCATCTCCCAATATTTTTTTCTTGGTTATTATGTTTGGGAGATTTCCTGCAAAGTAGGCTGCCTTCCTTTTGATCTAGTTGCCTTGATCTCAGTGTACCTTTCCTTTTCTTGGAAAATGTGGTGGGCAATGGTGTGCTCTGCCTCTGAGATCAATGCAGGGTAAAGCTGCTGTGCCTGTGTTTTTGAGTTTTCCTGAGATCTACCATCAGTTTCCTTGGTGTGGGATTTGTTGGACAGGGTGTAAGTTTGTTTGCCTTTCTTTCCTGTCCAGCTGCTATAGAGCAGATGCTAGGTAAAGTTGGTGGGTGGGAGGTGAACTTGGGAGAGAGTTAGGGGAAGCAGTCATGCTTAGTGTCTCTGGATTCTGCCTGGGTTTGGGGGCATTGTGGTCTGTGGCTGCTTTGTTTCCTGAAGTAGCTCCCCTGGTTGCTGACTCCACTGCAACACTTGTCTGTTCATCACAGATGCTTGGGAAGGCCAGGCACAGGCTTGGCCAGGAGTGGTCTGTGAATACATTGGTCAAAGGCCAAGTGTGTATCACTGGCTCAGCTTTTCTTTTTTCTCCTGAGCCCAAATTTCACTCAGGAGTATATTTTATACTGGTCAGCATTTCCACAGCAGCTGACTCTTAGTTTCAAATTCACCCAGAGTCGATTTGTGATCATGATGCCATGCTGCAGCTGGGGCCCTATTCTTGCACAGGACAGTTTAGATGACTTGTTTAGCCTCTAACCAACCCAGGCACAACACAGATCCAGCTGGGGCCCTAGTGCACTGCTGCTTGTTAGGGTTTCAACTCACCCATGGTCACATGGGGTTTCAGCCACTCTTGCCTCTGCTTCCATTACCATTAGGTCTCTAACCCGTCCAAGACTGTGTTGCTCCTCAACCAGTGTTCCCTGGCTTCCTCCTAGTTTCTTCTGTCAACTTCTGATCAGGTTGCAGGTCATGTTCTACATTTCAAAGCCATATCTCCACTCTGCTCCCTTTCTTCTCTTCCATTCATCCCTCATTTTCTCACTTTCAGGTGTTTTCTTGCAATCTGTGGATCTCTCAACTGAGACTCTGCCACTCAGGGTTTCCCATGTCAGATCTTGGTTTTTCAATTGTAGTTTCAAGAGCAATTTCAAGTATCTCCTCTTGTGCCACCATCTTCTTTCTCTTCCTTTCTTTGAATATTCTTCATCTTTACACTGAAACTCGACAAATAAAAAATTATTGAATTAACAGAAATAAAGTATATTCAATAAATAGAAAAAATAGCCAGTGTGATAATACAAAAGAATAAAAAGCAAAAAACAAACAAATAAGGAGGTCATCAAGATGTGGCATGAAAGAGGATTCTTGAAATTTCTGGAAATTACAACAAATTGAACAATTATCATTCAACAGAGGTATCTCCAAGTAACACATATTATCAGCTGAGTGACCCATTCATTGAAAGGAAACACCTAAAGATTGGAGAAAAGGGAGCCAGTGGGGGAGGAAGGAAGGGAAAAATGTAGAGACAGGGTCTTGAAACTCAGTTCAGAGTGGAAAGAGAAAAAGAGTGAGACAGGGGTCAAGGAATACAGGAAAGAGCACAGCATGATCTTGGGAGAATTAAGAATTGAGATGGTAGCAGGTACAGAACACAGCTAGGTGCTCAGGGAAGCCCTAGGAGAAAGACTGGGTTGTGACTGGCATGAAATGGAGGCCTAGGAGAGGAAAAAAATGGAAGATGGTAGTACATGACTTCTCTGGCCATATACATTTCTTACAGAAGGACCAGCTTCAATATGGCTGAATTCAGCACCCAGGGCAGTAGCCTCAGGGCATACAGGAGATGCAGCCTGCACTGCCATCACTGCCAGGTGGAAATAAAAGACACAGAATTTGGCTACTTCTCCCCACCCTCTCAGATAAAGCCTCCTCCACCTCAACCCAGTGTTTACAGGAAAGGATCTGTAGGGGCTAGTCAGCTGCAGTCTGAAAATTGCCATTATCTGGTGCCACAAACAAACTTGTGGTTCATCCAACAAACCCTACCCCCACTCTTCCTGGTTGAATCCAGTGGGAAGGGGCAAGGGGCAGGAAAGCTGAGACTCACAGGTTCAGCAACTTCTGCCTGCACTGGGATTTCAGAGGTGCTGAGTCCCATCACTCACCATGTCTTTCTACGGGAGTGGCACTCTGAGACAAAGATGACTGGGTCAAAAAGAAGAAGACCATCTCCCAAGAAATCCCCACCATGAAAAGACTGAAAAACCAAGAGAAAAAACAAAACAAAACAAAACTGTTATAGTCCAAGAGAGAAAATAAAATGCTCTAGTGACACCTACTGGGAAGCAAAAGAAAGACCCCTTCATATCTACCTGTGGCAAGATCCACTCTTGTAGACAGATGCCTAGGAAGAGAAACACACCTTCAGCTATGAATATCTAAGGGAACAAAGTTGCTCAGGAAGAAAATAAAAAATATCCAGAAAAAAACTTAAATACATAGAAATATATTATTTAAATGACACAGAATTTAAGATTACAGTTCTTAAAATACTCAATGAGATGCAAGAAAACTCAGATAGGTAGTTTAATGAACTCATGAACAAAAGAAACATTTTGACAAAAAGATTGAAATTTTAATAAGTAATCAAATAAAAATTCTGCAGATGAAGAATGCAAGAGATGAAAGATGAAATATCTAGCATCAAAAGCAGAGCTGGCCAGATGAAGGAAAGATTTAGTGATATTAAAGATAGAAACATGGAAATGACCCAGAGGGAAGAAAAAAGAAACATGAGAATTAAAAGAAATAAAAGAGTTCTATAAAAACTGTCTGACTTCATTAGAAAAAAAACAAAACAAAACGTAAGAACAATGGGATTACCAATAAGAGAAGACAGCAAGAAAGGCACAGAGAAGACATTCAAATAGTCAACAAGAACTTCCCAAACCTATGAAAAGAACTAGATCTTCATTTCAAGAAGCAAACAAAACACCTAATTACCTCAGGTATAATAGACCTTCTTCAAGGAACATTATATTAAAGTTATAAAAAATTAATGACAAAAAAAGAGAATTCTCAAGGAGGCCAGAGGAAAGAAGACTATAACTTATAAAGGAAAGCCTATTAGATTATGTCAGACTTCTCAGCAGAAACTCTATAAGTCAGGAGAGAGAGGACTCAAATATTCAAACTATTGAAAAGAGAGAAATTACCAGCCAAGAATAATTTATCCAGCAAAGTTATTCTTTAGATATGAAGGAGAAATAAATACATTTTCTGATATACAGAAGCTGAGGGAATTCTCTACCACAAGCCCTGTATTATTGAAAATACTGAAGGAAGCTATTCTACCTATAACAAAAAAGTCAAATAAATATAAATAATTTGTGACAATAAAAACATAAAAAGGGAGAAAGTAAATATCTGAATTTCAAAATGAAAATGTTGATAAGAAGCATATTTAAGAAAGAGTACTACTGTTTATATAAAACTTTATTGTACATAAACTTAATGGTAAACACTCAAAAAACAATCTAAAACTGAGACACATAACATAAAGGAAGAGGAAACGGGGGGGAAAGTCATACAATACCACTAAACTAAAGTAAGACAGAAACACAAACCAAACAAACAATGAAGACAGCAAGCTATTAGAAAAAAAAGATAAAATGGCTATAGGAAATCCTCATATATCAATCATCACCCTAAATGTAAATTGACTGAACTCAGCAATATAAAGGCACAGAGTAGCAGACTAGATAAAGAACATAGCCCAACAATATGCTACCTCCAAAAGACACACCTCAGCTATAAGGATAAATACAAACTCAAAGTGAAAGGGTGGAAAACAATGCTCCAAGCAAATAGCATCTAGAGAAAAGCAGGTGTAATCATACTTACATCTGACAAAACAAACTTTAGGATAAAAACATAATAGAAGATAAAGATGGACATTTCATAATGATAAAGGAGACAATACAACAAGAAGACATGATACTTATTAATATATATGCCCCCAATTAGGAAGCACCAAAATTCACAAAATAACTACTAACAGAACTAAAGGAAGAAACTGACAAAAACACAGCTGTGGTAGGGGACCTAAACACCCCATTGACAACGATGGACAGATCGTCCAAACAGAAAATCAATAAGGAAACATCAGCTTTAAATAATACATTACAACAAATGGACATAATTGACATTTACAGGATACTTATTCCTACAACTAAAGACTTTATATTTTTTCTAGTGCATATGCAACATTTTTAAGAACAAATCATATATTGAAATACAAAACTAGCCTCAGCAAATTCAAGAAGATTGAAATCATGCAAATGTATTCTCTGACAACAAAGCTTTGAAATGGGAGATCAACTGCAGAAAAAAAAAGGAAAAAACCCACATATACATGTTATTTTAAAATGGTTCAAAGAAGAAATAAAATGAGAGATTTAAAAAATACATAGAAACAAGGAGAATAAAAACATATATCAAAATTGCTGGGATGTAGCAAAAGCAGTATTAAGAGGGAAATTTATATCATTACAGGCCTATCACAAGAAACAAGAAAAATTCCAAACACCCTAACATTAAAAAACTAAAGAACAAATGAAACCCAAAGTCAGCAGAATGAAGGAAAGAATAAAAATTAGAGAAGAAATAAATGAAATAGAGAACAAAAAATGGAAAAAAATTTAATGCAAGAAAAAGTTGTTACTTCAAAAAAATTAAGAAAATTGGCAACACCCTGGCTAGGCTCACTATGACACAAATAACCAAAATAACAAATGAAAAATAAATTATGACTGTTACTACAGAAAATATAAAGGACCATATAAAACTACTATGATGGACAATATTCCACAAAATTTAATAACCTGAAAGAAATGGACAAGTTTCTAAAAGCCTATAGCCTATCTAGACTGAATCAAGAAGAACTGGATAATCTATGTAGGCCAATAAACAGTAATAAAATCAAAATAATCATTCAAAACCTTACCAAAAGCAAAAGTTCAAGACCAGACAAATTTAATATGTGTCCTCTTCAAACTTTTCCAAACAATTGAAGAAGAGGCAATACTTCCTAAAATACTTCCCAATTTATTTTACAAGGTCAACATTACCTTGGTACCAAAGCCCATTAAGGATAACACACACACACACACACACACACACACACACACACAGACTAAGATCTCAGATGAACATGAATTCAAAAATTCTAAAAAAATACCAGCAAATATTACACAATACACTAAAGAGATGATACATCACAGTCAAGTGGGACTCATTCCAGGGGCACAAGGATGGTTAACCATAAGCAATTCAATTAGTGTGACATATCGCATAAGAAAATAAAAGATAAAAAACATATGATTATATCACTTGATGCAGCAAAAGTATTTGACAAGATACAATATCCATTTATGATCCAAACGTGTAAAAAAATGGGCATAGAAAAAAATACCTCAAATTAATAAAGGTCATACATGAAAAATCCCTCAGTTAATATCATACTGAATGGTGAAAAACTGAAACCTTTCCTTCTAAAATCAGGAACAAGACAGGGATGTCCCCTGTCACCACTGTTATTCAAAATAGTATTGGAAGTTCTAGCCAGAGCAATCAAGCATTCAAATTGGGAGAAGTTAAACTGTTCCTTTGTGCAGATGACATGATTCTTTATACAGAAAATTCTGAAGATTCCACCAAAAAACTATTAGAAACATTAAGCAAATACAGTAATGTTGAAGGATACAAAATCAATATACAAAAATCCATTCCATTCCTATATACTAACGATGAAACTATAGAAAAAGAAATGAAAAAGCAATACCTTTTGCAATCACAATAAAAAGAATAAATACCTAGGAATGAACTTAACAAAAAACATGAACGACTTATATGTGGAAAACTATAAGACACTATGTAAAAAATTGAAGAGTATATAAGAAATGGAAATGTATTTCATGTTTATGGATTGGAAGAATCAACATAGTAAAGATGGTCATATTACCCAAAGCAATATACAGATTTAATGCAATTCTCATTGTAATTCCAAAGAAATTCTTTAAAGAAATAGATAACAAAAAAACATCAGATTTTTATGGAATCACAAAAGATCCTGAATTGCCAAATCAATCCTACAAAAAAGGAACAAGGCTGAAGGCGTCTCACTCCCTGATTTCAATTTATACTACAAAGTGACAATAATCAAAACAGCATGGTATTGACAGAGACATGGACATAGAGACCAATGGAATAGACTTGAAAACCCTGAAATAAACCCATATATATGAACAGATAATTTTTGACAAAGGAGCCAAAGACATACAATGGAGAAAAGAAAGCTTCTTTAGTAAATGGTGTTGGGAAAATTGGAAAGCCATGTGCAAAAGAATGAATCTAGACTGTGAGTTGTCACCATATACCAAAATTGACTCAAAATGGATCAAAGACCTCCACACAAGGCCTGAAACAGTAAATTTCATAGAAGAAAACATTGGTACTAAACTTACCGATCTTAGGTTCAGGAAAGAATTTATTAATTTGATCTCAAAGGCTAGGGAAGTAAAAGCAAAAATAAATGATGGGACTATATCAAATGAGAAAGCTTCTGCTCAGCAAAAGAAATATTAACAAAGCAAAGAGACAATCAACTGAATGGAAGATATTTGCAAACAGCACTTCAGATAAAAGGCTAATATCCAAAGTATTTAAAGAACTCAAAAAACTCAATAAATATAAAAAAAAAAAATAGGCAGAAGTCCTAAACAGATACTTCTCCCAAGAAGACATACAAACCTCCAACATTTCTATCAAAAAATGCTCGACTTCACTAGCTATTAGGAAAACGCAAATCAAAACCACAACAAGATATCACCTCACACCTGTTAGAATTGCTATTATCAATAAAACAAGTAATAACGACTATTGGAGGGGCTGTGGAGAAAAAGGAACCCTCATGCACTACTGTTGGGAATGTAAGTTGGTATAGCCACTATGGAAAACAGTATGGAGGTTCCTCAGAAAATTAAGAATAGAATTACCATATGACCTGGCAACCCCTTCAGGGTATCTACCTAAATAATCTGAAAACTTTTATGTATGTGTGTGTGTGTATGTATGTATGTGTGTATATATATATATATATATATATATATATATATATATATATATATATAACTTTTATATATATATATATATATATAACTTTTATATATATATATATATATATATATAACTTTATATATCCTGATGTTCATTGCAGTAGTGTTCATGATGGCCAAGACATGGAAGCAATCAAAGTGTCTGTAGATAGAAGATTGGATAAAGAAGCTGTGGTACATATACACAATGGAATATTACTCAGCCATAAGAAAATATAAAATATTGCCATTTGGAAAAACATAGATGGATCTTAAGATCGTGTTGCTAAATGAAGTAAGTCAGACAGACAAAAATCAAGAACCATATGAATTCATTAATATGTGTGATATAAAACTGAAAGCAACAAAGAAATAAAACACACAAAAAAATCTCATGAACAGAGAAAATAGTTTAGTGGTTACCAGAGGTTAAGAAGGAAGGGAGGTGTTGGAGTGGGGAGGAGGGAGTTAAATAGAAGGAGTGGTCAAGAAATTCATGGAATGAAGGGAAAGAAGGGTAAAAAAAAAACTATTATTTCTTCTTTTCATTATATTCACCCTTAACCCTCATTACTTTTTAGATCTTTCAATAAGTTTATTTATACCTTCGAAAAAAAAAAGTTTTGTTTTTGTCCTTAAAATTTCAGCTTTAACCTCTGCCATCTACAAATGTCTTCCCTCAAAGCTAATTTTTCATATTTGGGAAAAATAATAATCAGATGGAGCCAGATCTGGATTGCAGGGAGGGTGATTTAATATTTGGAAGCCACAGTCATAAAGGGTAGCCAACGCAACATTGCTTTGTGCACAGGCACACTGTCATGCAAAAGCAGCACCGCTTTGGACCCTTTTCCTCTTCTTTTCTACTTCATAAATTCTTTTAACTATTTCAACAGACTGGAATAGTACTCTTCAGTCCTTGTGGCACCCTCATCTTTGTAATCAATCAGCAGGGTACCCGCTCTATCCCAAAAAACAGTAGCCATGATTTTTCCAGCTGATCACAACACCTAGAATTACTTAGGGTATGGTGTGCCCTTTCCATGCCACTGCATGGGTTCCTGCTTTAACTAAGACTCATAATGATGAACGCAGGTTTCATCTCTAGTGGCATTCTGGCTTAAAACTTCATCTTTTTGCTAATCTTCATCTGCAGAGGTCCAAAACCTGTTGTAAACACTCAATGCACTGTTTTTGAAGTGGCATAAGCATTCTCAGTACCCATCTTTCACTGACTTTTGACATCCTAGATAATGATGGAGAATATTCAAAATGGTTGTAGGTAATATGCCAATCATTTCTACAAGCTGCTTTTTATTTAATCTGGCATTTTCTTCCACAAGTTCTCAACATTTTTGATGTCTGAAAAAGTGGCCTTAACAGGGCATCCTGGACAGAGGTCATCTTCAGTCAAATCTCTTCCTTGCTTGAAAAGGCTATGCCAGTTATAAACCATGGATTTCTCAGGGCAACAGTCCCTGTAAACTGTTAACATCCCTTTCAAAATGGTTTGAGGTGTTTTTCCTTGTTTTGTGAGGAACTTAATGACAGCACACAATTCAGTTTTATTTATACTTGCGGTTTTCTTCATGATGTACTTCTTTAGCAATATCTGAAAGAAAACTGAGGCAAATAGGTTCAGATTTGGCACATATACTAAGTCACACAATCAAACTGTGTGCACTAGTACTCCCACCTCTTTGATAACCACTCTGTTCCACAAATTTCTTTACCACCCCTTGTATATGTTGATGGAAGAACTGACTCCAGGTAATGAGCATACAATGCAACCCTTAGATAATGCATTATAGAACTGTATACATGAAACCTATAAAATTTTACTAACCAATGCCACCCCAATAAATTTAATTAAATAAATAAATAAAAACAAAGAAATAAAACTGTATTAACAGACCTAAATGTCTACATTGAGAATTCTAAGAAATTTACACTAAAGCTTCTAGATCTAATAGATGAGTTTAGCAAGATTATAGGATACAAGATAAATATATAAGATGAAATCTTTACATTTTTTTATATTTTACCAATGACTAAGTTGTTACTTATCATTTTTTAAATATTCTGTATTTTAACATGTTTTGACACCCTTGCTATCTGGGGAGAGATTGCCTCTCCCAGAATTAGCTAATTCCTAGAGAAAGCAAACAACTTTTCTATGAGCATAGCTTTTATATACAAACCACCAATTGTAAGTCCATACCTACAACCACTTCCTTTATCTAACTCTTACATACCAAGGTGGTATTTTTCCTCCTCTAACTCACCCCAGTGCCAAGTACAGAACAACTCTAGACTACCCCTATAGCCCAGAGTCCACTAAAATACATCAAACCATTTATTCCAAAATGTGTTCACACTTTCCTGTTCTGATCCCCTCATTCCTTCCTGTAGAGAACAAAATAGAGGCTCTTGGTCATGTCCTCCCTTGGCCCCTTCTGCCTACTGACTAACCCAGGCACTTCTCCATATGGTATTGCATGACATGCCATGCTTTCTGTTTCTAGGGATTTCTGAACTTCTTCCTTCATGACAATTATTTCTGTGTTGTATGCCTGCATGTCCATTACTGATTAAAATAAATCTCTGATACATTTTAATAAATATAAAATTTATAATTAAAACCAATACCTTTTATAGCAGTACCAAAAAATTAAAAAGTTTCAATATATATTTCACAGAATATGTAGAATCTGTATGCTAAAAACCTCAAATATTGATGAAATAAATTTTTAAAAGTCTAAATAAATGCAAAATATAATAAATTTATGAGTTGGAACACTGTAAGAATTAGGAAGATTGTTAAATGTCAGTTCTTCTGAAATTGATCTATAAATTTAACATAATTATAGTAAAAACCCTACCAGAAACTTTTTGTAGATATTGATAAACTAATTTTAAATTTATATGGAAAGGAAAAAGAATAATTTTGAAAAACAAAAACAAAGTTGAATGACTCTACCTGATTTTAGGACTTAATATAAATATATGTAATTAAAATAGTGTAGTATTGGCAAAAAGATCGCTAAACAGATCATTGATACAGAATAGAGAATCCAAAAAAAGACATACATGGCCAATTTATTTCTGAAAAGTTGCAACGGTAATTTAATCCTCTTTTCAATATATAGTGCTAGAATAGTTGAACATTCATATGCAAAGACAAACAAATAAAACCCCACAATCCATGCTTCACAGCTAAAAAATAACAATAATTCCAAATGGACCAAAAACCTAAGTGTGAGACATGTAACTATAAATGTTGGAAAAAATACAAACAAAACAAAACATAATCTAAACTATTTGTAACCTTGGATTAGTAAAATAATTCTTAAACATGATACTAAAACCATGATTCATAAAATAAGAAGTTGATAAAATTGAACACTATCAACCTTAGAAACTTTGCTCTGTGAAAGAAACTAAGAGAAAGAAAAGATAAGCCATAGATTGTATGTGTGTGGCGGGGTGAGGGTGGGTATTTACACATCTCATGTCTGACAAAGAACTTGTATCTAGAACAAATTAAAAAAACTCTCAAAACTCAACAATATTAAAAGAAGCAACCCATTTAAGAAGTTGTGGTACATTTATACAATGGAATATTACTCATCCATAAGAAGAGATGAAATACTGCCATTTGCAACAACATGGATATACCTTGAGGTCATCGTGGTAAGTGAAATAAGCCCGACAGAAAAAGTCAATAACCATCTTCCTTCACTTATATGTGGAACATAAAACTGAAAGCAACAAAGAAACAAAATCTCATGGACACAGTCAATACCTCAGCAGTTACCTCAGGGTAATAGGGGAGGCAGGTGAGGAAAGAGGGAAAGGTAGTCAAATATATGGTGATGAAAAGAAAACTGACTCTGGGCGGTAAACACATAATGCAACACATGGACAATGCATTGTAGAATTGTACACATGGAACCTATGTAAATTTCACCAACAAATGTCACCCCAATAAATTTAACAATAAAAATATTTTTAAAAATGAATTTAAAAAAATAAAAATAAAAATAAATAAAAAAAATAAATGAAATTTAAAAATTAAAAAAAATAAATTTAGAAAAGAAACCTTTTAAAAATGTACATAAGCTTTGAATAATACTTCATTAAAAATGGAAAATAAGCACATAAGAAGATGCTCACTCTCACTAGTCATTAGGAAAATGAAAATTAAAACCACACAACATGATACTGCTATACACTTATGCATTTGTCTGCATTTCAATCAGACTAAAATTTTCTTGAATATGTTATACACTTCTCTGTATATCTTCTGATCTTGTCACATTAATCTGGAATGTTCTTCCTTCACTCCTTTCATCTTCCAGCTCCTACTGACCTTTGAAGACTCATCTTAGGCACCATTAATTCCAAAAGTCTGTCCTTGGACTCCCACCATCACTTTTCCCACCTGGGTCTGAATTAGTGGCCTTTGTAACTGTGATGATGGGTCCTCTGTTTTTACCTACCACCTCATCTATCAAACACATAGTGCTAACTTGTTTAATTAGAGGTTTTAGTACTCTCAACTCTAATTTCCATGAAGTCAGAGACTCTGTCTTCTTCAAGGAATTAACACATTAAAAAAAAAATCCTGTTGAATGAGTGAATAATTTCATATAGAAAAGTCTTATGCTCTTTCATGTAAGCACAGCCTGTGCTTGAGGTGTACTCACCCTTCAAAGTTAAAAATCCCTTTTCCTTCATCACAGGATGTCCTGGTTTCTCTAGGTAACTTGCTCAGCTGACTGAAGTTAAACACTTGTCTTCTGAGTTATTATCCTAAGCCTTAGGACCGAAGGTGTCTTCAAATGATGATTTTCTATCACTGGCTACAGTTTGGCCTTCGGAGAGAGACTATGCCGAAATTGACACACCGAGCTTAGCTGCAACAGCTCAGTCCTTAGCTCTAAGGCATTCACTTCTACGGAAGGTCTCTTCTCCAAAGTGAAGACCCTGGTCAGTCCAAGTCATAGCTTTGTCAGCATTGTAGGTGCCACTTGGGAATGGTATTCTGTTTGTTTGTCTTCATCTGCACGTGACCTGAAATAAGCAGGCATTTCAGTCCCTTCCTGCATCCCACCAGACCATGAGTTACGAAAGGTGGAAATAAAATTTGCATCAGCATCATGCTAATACCTAGCAGGCGTGTATGATTCTCAAAATGCTTTCATCATCTCATGCCATTATATAAGGTTAGTATTGTTGGAGGCCTTGGGATTGTGACTTATTATTATTGTATTTATAACAGTGCTTGGAGTGTATTTGGAGCTTGATAAATATAATTTGTATGACATAGATGGCTTTAAAATTTATGGCAAATTTTCTTATTTCTCCACCAAAACCACATTGTTTTATTTATTTATTTTTTGCTTTTTGGTATGTGGGTAGCTCCCTGACTGGGAATCAAACCCAGGCTGCAGCGCTGACAGCGCCAACGCTGAAGCCTTAAGCCACTACACCACCAGGGAGGGAACTCCTCACATTGTTTTAAAGTTAGGGCAGCTGAAGTCAATTACCTCTAGACATGAAGTCTTCTGCTGGCAATGAGACCTAACGTAACTGTAGAACCATATGTAGTTAGTCTTGGTTTTCTTCCCTATAAAATAAAAGGATGCTACCCAAACTGCAAGAGGACTGAGAGGAATACTTAAGACAATGTGAATGTGAGGAATAAACAAGACAATAAGCTGGTATGTATGTTGCCACAGCACTGGGCATGTAGAAGATGCATTACTAGGAGTTTATCTACTTAACATGTTAAAATGTGAAACTGTGTGTACTTCTGTTTTCATATCTTTTGCCTTCAGTATTAAAAAAAAAAACTCTCCAGAGGAAAATAAAACCCACTTTAGGATTGTTACACCAGTAATTTTTATAAGTGATATTTGCTTGTCAAGTTATCTCCATGATAGGGAGAACAAATTGATGCTGCATCACTGAAAATAATGAGGTGAAAATTTTGGCAATGAATTTAAAAATGATCCTTTACTGTGGTCTGGTGATACTGTAATAATTTAGAAACTACGGATGCTAGTTGTAGTAGAGGTTTTGTTTTATTCAAGTCTCTGGCCAGAAACCTCACATGCTTGGTTGATGTTGCTCTTTATAGCGGCAGCCTGCTGTAGCCTGTTCTTGGAGGGCTTTCTTCATATACTACATGAAGACTACTAATTGGAGTATAAAATCTCCCACAGAAACATGTGCTCGGATTTTTGCGTGGATCATAGCTGAGGTTTAAAAACTGGTCCACTTTGTGCTCTGACCTGTAGAGCTAAAGGTGACAGACAAGAAGTTGCCTGGTTGTGAGAGAAATCAATGCCCAATGCCAAGAGGCTGGTCAGTGAAATAAGATCCACTGAGAAGCAGCCCATCTTAGTGTTTGGGGTGGGAGGGAGAGGACGAGACATGGTTTTGGGAAGTCTGTACTCTGGTCTTGAATAAGGAGTCTGAAGTCGGGGCCAATCTTCTGTTTATTCTAGAGGAGGACTTCAGTTTGAGATATGGGAAAGACTCCTCAGAGTGTGAAATTGTCTTATGTAGCTAGTGCTGGGCAGGAGAATGGAAAGAAATAAATAAGCATTGTGAAAAATAGTTAGGTCATGGAATCACAGACTATGGAGATGCATCCTATATGAACACAAACAGGCCAAGTATAGACCAAATGCACTTAGATTAACATACATGGAGCAGTTAGCAACTAACAGTGACCAGCATTTCAGTTCTCTTTGCATCTTGGTTGGCTGTAAAGGAGGGGATTTTAACCTTTGCTTCCTTCCAGTTCTAGCATTCTGATGCTATGTACAGTTTAATACAAAATCCAGTTTGAAAACTAGGCTTGCCCAAGGATGGATTTTCCAGGGTGTAGGTGGATTTTCATCCTTTGCATTTGTAATCACGATGTTTGTTTTGTGTTTGCGGTTTAAATTCTGGGTGGTTCCCGGACATGTGTCTGTGAATGTTCATAACTGTATATAAGGTAAGTAGGTAAAGTGTGTACAACAGAGGCCTTAGGACAGCTGCCACAGAGTACCTGCTGGGATGTATCATATCCTTTATGAACACACCGTTTGTGCACACAAAAGGGCCCATGGGCTGGCGGAGCTGGTGCTGGATATGCCCCAGTACTCGTGCTGGATGTAGGAAGGACGGGGTCGGCGGTAACAAGAATATATATATTTACGGTGGGGGCGGGGAGAGGATTGCGCGGAGGCTGCAGGGCGGGGCAGCGCTAAAGAGGACGAGCACGGCTTGTGGTTGGTTCGAGAGTCTAGTACCCACAGAGAAGCAGACTAGGAGGGAGGGGATGCAGACGGGAGGAGAAAGCGATGAAGTGTGCTGCGTTACGGTGCATCAGGCGCTTTTGTTGGAGTCAAAATACAGTGCGTCTCTGACCCAGCCAGCCCTCTCCTCGGGCACACACTCACCGTGGCGCGTGCGTCCCTTCATCGTCACGGTGGCCCCACTTGCCTGGGACACCTGGAACGGGGCGGGAAGGATTGGGCGCCCCGGTCCCCCTCGCAGGTCTCCGGCGCCTGCCACTTCCGATAGTGCACGTGCGCCTCCCACCCGCAACTGGCTCTAATCTGCACGTTGACAAGAGCATGATCTGTGCCCAGGCCGAGGAAGACAAGGTAAGCGGGCGCCTTGCAGGGACTCTGCCTGTCTCCCCTTCCCCCTCTCTTCTCTGGGCGGTTTCCCCGCTTTTCCCTTGGCTCCGGCAGCGCCCTCCCTTCTCAGGGCCGGAGATCCACCCTCCTCTCCACACTCTCTCTTCTCCCGCGGTGTTCAATTGTCACCGTGGGTCGCGTTGCCGCCAGGGCCCGGCAGGCATCTCCAATGGCGACCTCGGATGGGTACAGCAGGGACATCGGTCCTCCAGTGGGCACAGAGAGAAACAAAGAAGCCCCCAAAAGGTTTCACAGCGCCTCCCCCGCCCCCGGCTCCCTTCCAGTGACGAAGAGGTGTCAGGGGAGGGGGCGGAGAAACCTACGTAATCCCCCTTCCCAGCCCACACCTACCCCTTGTGAACCAAAGCTCTGGATTTGGTTTTTGCCTTAGATAGTTGTATCCCAAGCAATGCCCACGGCTAGCCGAGCGAGCTCCCACAGACCCCGCACGAGCTCGCGGATGCTCACTCAGGAGGCGACTAGCAGATTCGGCCCTTGCTCCCCTGCGTGGTGGCAGGCGCGGCGATGCGCGGTGTGGGTGCTTCTCCAGCGCCTCCCTGCACCCTGCCAGTTGCGCCGCTCAGCCAAGCCTGCCACCTGAGTTTTAGCGGGAGCAGCCAGTCCTGTCGCCTACTGTATTGGGATCTGCACACAGGCTGAGAGGAAGCCACTTGGGAAAACGCGTTTGGTCCATTTTTGGCTGGAGGTGCGCTTTCTCCTACTCCTACATGCCTATGCTGTGACAATGCAGCAAAATCCGGGGGCTCAAATAATGTGGCCCCTCCATCCCACCTTCCTCCTTCCGATTGCTCTGCAGCTTTGATGCCCTGGCCACTTTGGCTCATTTGTGGAGCCTGTCTGTCTGCCTTGCATACAGAGGGTGAGCACCATAACTTTCCTGTCGAATGTCAGCGCTTGGCGGGGGATGGGGGGATGGGGAGCTGGCAGGGACACAGGCTGCAGAGATGCCCGGCTTCCTGTGGTTCCGGGCACAGCGTGCCCTAGTCTGCATTGGGCCGACACCAGATAGCATGTGAGGATTTTCTTAGTTGCTGCAGATATTATTTGACGTTGCTGTAGTTTTGTGCTTACTTTTCTTGGGATCTGCAGTGGTGCGATTCTCCCTTTGTTTTTATTTTTTCTCTTTGAAAAGATAGCAAGGCTTTCTTCAGCAGAAGTGGATATAGAAAGATGAGCATGGTTCAAAGACTGAGGGAGACATCTCTCTTTCCCTGGGATTTAAGCGGTATTTAGAAGGGCAGATGCCCTACCCAAAAAGGCCAGCCTTCAAAGACTCCAACAGTGTCATTGTCCAAAGGAGGATCAAAGCAGGTGGCCAGATCTGCGTTTCTCATCAGTGGACTCGCTTGGGCTTTGGCTATTACTGGTAATTCGTTCTAGATTGGGAATTCATTTGAAAATGTGTTGTCTACTAAGAAGTGATTAGATTTCATATGCCTATCCTACCTAGTATGCATGATGTGTATGCCTGGATGGTAGACAAATAGAATGTGGTAGAATTCCTTGATGCCCCTTATTTCTGTTTGCTACCTCTTCTGGAATGTATTATAGCATTGGAAAAATGTATTGTTATTTTAATTCATAAACCTACAGGCACTGCAAAGTGTTTAATTTAATAAACCATGTTCTGACTAATTCCAGAATCCAAGTCTAGTACAGTTGACAGCTTTGTGCAATGACAGTTCTTTTTTTTTTTTTTGTCTGGAGTAGTTATTTCATGAAAGTGAATTGCTTAGGTTTGTTCAGATTGTGACATTATTGACTCGGTGGTGAGATCACATCCTAAATTGGAACAGTCTATCAATGCATCTGTATGGAACTGCAGTTGCTGTAATCTATTTGCATAGCATTATTTGATTCTTTTCACACCTCTATCTTTTAATGATGGATGTTTTAAAAGATCACCTTCTATGATGCTTGCATTCGTATGACTATTAATATAGAGAATGCTAAAAAACGAGATGTAATCATGGGAAGACAACCTTGTGTGATAATGGTAGAAGAGTAAGAAAAGTTACCCATTTTAGCAAAGCAAATGATTATAGACCAAACTATATAAGCAAACTAGGGACTAATTCTTGAATTCATGGTTTATTTTTATACCTGCAGTCTTTTAAACCCCATATCCACATTTTTCTCATAAGTTAAATTAGCCAACAACTCAGGCCATTTTTGTGTCCACTGTAGCAAAAGATTTTGTGGGGGCTGAGGGAAAGAAAAAATGTTGAATTACTAGGATAACAAGTTTTCTCTTTATTTGTGGTTTAGTTATATATTACAGTCCCATCTTTTGTGGATAATCAAAAATATAGCTTATTTCCAATTATTTTTTATTTATGTTAAATGAAAGACTCTAGGTGTCTGTTTCATCCTACACAGCAATTAGTAATAGTATCTGACATCCATTCCCTGATGAAATTTGGTGTTGCTCATAAAACTTGCTAGCACTGTTGGTTGTTATAAAAAATGAGTGAGACGGTAATTGTTCTAAGTAGGCAAACTATGTGTTTTCATGTGCTCATTGTAATTTGTACAATTCAGGGATAGTTGAGATATTTGGTCATTGGTTTATGCTTAGCTACACAGTTTTTCATTGTAGTGCTAGTTTTTTTGTTTGATTGTTTTTTCTTTTTATAATAAGTTACAATCAAAATAACATTGTGGAATAATAGTACTTGCCAAGCATAATGAATCACTCCCTCTCTTGTTTTCCCACAGCACTTTACTCCATATCACTAAAGTAGCACTTACCGTATTGCAGTTACATGAGTTGCAAATGGCTCACAGCTCCCTTGTCTTACATATGGTATGACTGTCTTGAGGACAAGGACATTGTTAAAGTTATCATTCATTTCTCCAACACCTTAAACTTTTCCCAGTTCATGGTACATGGTATGTTCTCAGGAATGTTGGTTGAGCGGATTTTGGGTCATGAAAGTACTATCTACTTGTTTAGGCAGGAGGTATTGGGAATTCTTCCCTTGGTGAGTAAGATGAGCAATTGGAGAGGTTATGTAAGACACTGAGGAAAACCGATAAGCAAGGACTCAAATTTAGGCCTTCCACTACACATTCTCTGAGAAAGGCTGCACCCTGCCCTCAGTAGAAAATAAGGTAAATTACAAGTTTAAATGTTGCAGGTTTAGGTCCTTTATTTTATGCCTGAATGACCTATACTGTCCATTCTGACAGAATTGATCTGATAGCTGTTCTGTTCTGTCTTGCTGTAGCCTTAGAAGGAAAATCATTTGGTCCGAGCACTCTGTCCTCTAACCTGCATTTAGACAGAAATGGTGATTGCCCTTCTACCACCCTCTCCAAATACTTCTGAAACAACCCAACAGTTTTACCAGAGATAGCTATCATTTCTGGCCAATCCACCATGACAGAGTCTCCCAACAGATAGATTTCTATGCTAACAGGCATGGCTTACAGACAGAGTGACCTTTGCTTCTTTCCCATCACCTCCTTCCTTTCCATATTAAAAACCAAGACAAGTGACTATTAGGATACCACAAATTTCAGTACCCACATGCCCTTTCTGTAATGCTGCCCTAGACATGTTTGATGTTCATGGCTTTGTAGGGAAAGCAGTGTGAAAGATTCAGTGTTGACTTTACTCAAGTCACTTTTTCTCTCTGAGGTGTAGTTTCTTCTTCTTTAAAAGTAAGAAGTTGAACCAAGTAATCCCAAAGGTCATTTCTAACACCATGATTCTGTGATTGTTTTTAATGGTTTATTCAACTGAGCCAATTGGAGGGCAAAAAAATTAATAATAATTTAACTTGATTGCATATATGTATCTATGTATATATTTATACCACTTTGAGTCTTCTGTTAATGTTATTCTCTATAAATATAGTTATTTTTCTTATTTGTAAAACTAGATTTATTATATTAAAGAAAACATTTTATAACGCTTCCTATTTCAAAAAGCATACAATCCTCAAATCCTATATAGAATGTTTAGAATTGTAGGGTTTGATAGGCAACCCTCCAAGACCTATAGGAAAGCGTTTTTATTCTCACCATGAGTGTGTTTCATAGCTGAATAACTTGTAGTCAAAACTGTTCCCTGAGATTTAACCAACAATGTCCATTTCCATTTTTTTCTGCTTCCTTATTTCTGTGTTGTTGTTGTTGTTTTGGCTCTTCCTTAGTTACACTGAGCTCCTGTCACATCCATAAAACAGATGCCACAGTATCACTGCCACCTCCCACCCTACCCCACCAAAGGCTGTATTCAGAGCCTCATAAACTTCTACTGTCTTATCCTTTTCTATTTTCTTCACGAGTGTTGCTTCTCAAGTTTATATATGAGGTTTAGAGGCATGCTGATGAATCTGTTAATTTTGTTTATAGTAGACATGTATTTCTCACAAACTTTCTGACCACCAGACATTTGTGTCTTTAAGCTCCTTAAATACTTAAGGAAACAAAACAGCATGTAGGTGATTTATATATCCCATACCATAATATATGGGTATGTTGGTATTGGTAAGTGGTTGTCATGTTCTGTAACTTGGGCACTATAGGGAAAGTAAGTGTAAGTGCAGGATGTCCCTGCTTATTGGGAGGATATTACAAAGACCACTACCTCCCAGGTCAGTAGAAAAAAAATCTGGCTTTCCATAGCAAAACATGGTATGTGCTGTTCATATTATTAGTTCAGAAGTCACATTTTCCTGATTTATTAGCCCAAAGCTTGACACACACAGAGGACTGAAAAATAAGAATATAATGTATGGACAGGCTTTTCTGTGTTATCAGGCATCTATTACATTGCAGTATTTTTTGGAGAATTCAGTGGATGGACTTAAAGTCAGTTTTGGGGTAGGAGAAGGTGAGAAGAGCTGAAAAAGGATGCCATCTGTGCCCATGATGAAGAATGCTTCATTTGGGGTCCCCTTTATGTATTCAGTGGAACAGATTTTCTTTTTCACACTTTCTAGATCTATTTGTATTACACAAACATCAAGGAAATATGTGTGTTAAAGGTGGGGGGAAAGACCAAAATTAAATCTATGGCTAGGGATTGTAATTTAATCACTTTGTCCTTAAATTGATACCAGTTTAACTTGTACAAATGTTCCCTGATTTTGTTTCAGGGTTTAAGAAAGCAGTTTGAGAAGTAGGAATCATAGTTCTGCAAAGTATTGAAATTCAGAGATTTAGTTTAATAGGAGAAAAAAAAGATAGGGAGACTAGAATTAAGCACCGTAGACCTTCCTCACCTGCTATCAATATGGGAGCTAATAGAACCCATCAGCCATTTGTCATCTTCCTTTCTGTAATACATCCACCAGATAAAAAACCTACAGGTCACATCAATAGATTTTTATCACTGAGAGGACTTCTCTTTTAAGGTTATTCATTATTCCTTTACCACCAAAATGTAATACTACTTAATTAACAAATTTTCCCTCTTTATTTAGCATAAGTTATTTTTGTGAAAATAAGCTTTTTGAAGTCCAGAAAAAGATTTTGAGAATTTTTCCCCCATTTCCTATCCCCATCCCCAGTGTTTGCCTCTTCCCATAACCAGGCAGAGGACCTGTGAAACTGTTGGCACACAAATGTGCTATAATATATTACATTTTACAGATTCCCTCACTCCACACAACTCCTCTCCATTGATATTCTGTTTTCTTCAATGCAACATGCCTTGAAAAGTTGTCTACACTAGCTTTCTCTACTCTCTCCATCTCAGTCTGTAAAAACACATTTTATTATGCAATGTTTGACTTAGGTAATATATTTAACATATGTGTAAATTATGGGAAAAAAATAACAAATACCTGCTATGCAGCCTGAGACCAAAACAGCATCAGTTCATTTTAAGGTCCCTTTGTGCTGGTACCTCATCTCTCTTTCTGCCTGTCTGAGAACACCCCTCCCAGGCTCCTGTTTCCACCTCTCCCTTCTGCAGCTCCCATGATGATCACCAGTGGTCTCTGACTTGTCCAGTACAAGGTCAGTTCTCTATCCTCAGCAGCACTTCATATTTCACACTACTCACTCTTTCTCCAGCTCCTGGCTTCCAGGACACCAGATTCTCCTGGTGTTCTTGCTGCCTTCCAGAATCCTCTTTCTTAGCCTCTCTTGATGGCTCCTGAATTTTTATTCTTACTGACCTCCACTGAATTTTTACTTCTACGTGAGTGATGGAATTCTGCAGGGCTTGGCTCTCAGATCTCTTCTTACCAATATCCTTGCTACTGATCTCAAGTATTGCCTTCGTGCTGATGATCCCAAGTTGATTTCACCAGTAAGTCATTCCCAGAACACCATACTTGAATATGCCACTGCCAGCAACTTTCCTTGAATACCACATTATCTCAAATGTGCAAACCCCTCCTATGTGCAACCCCCTCCTATGTGAAACCCCCTCCCCCTAATTATCATACCTCAAACCTGCTTCCCCTCCAGTGTCCTCTACCTCTTTCATTCCCATTTCTTAGACCAAATGCCTTTGAGTTTTCTGCTTTCTCTCTTTCACCCAAATCCAGCTTTCAGCAAATTGTTCTTGCTTCCTCTCACCCCGACCATCTAGCACAATGACCCCCACATAAGTCATCATGATTTCTCGACTTTTGCACTTGATTCCTACTCAGTTTCCTGCATTTCTTGCTCACCTGCAATATATTCTCTATACAGCAGCCTAAATGATCATTTATTCATTCAACAAATCTTGACTAAACATCTGCTATGTGTCAGGCATCAATTTAGATGTTGGCATGTACAATAAACAAAACAGTCACAAATCCGTGCTATTCATGTCCACAGTTCTCCAATGGTTCCATACTGCTCCGAATGAAATCCACACTCCTCATTTGGCCGACAAGGGTCTCTAGCTCCTGTCTTACCATACTCTTCACTCTGCTCACTGCTTCCCAGTCTTCAATCTCCTTGCTTTTCCTAGAACATGCCTGTGAGACTCATCTCACATGCTGTTTCCTTGATCTGGGGGATATCTCCCAGTTACATGCAAGCTTGTTTCTTTGACTAATGAAATATCACACCTTCAGGAAAACGTTCCCAACCCCCCCATTTACATTGTTCTCTCTGATTTATTTTTCTTCACACCACCTTACACCACCTAATTTGTTATACATATTTTTTACTTATACGTCTGTTGTCTGTCTTTGCTTCTAACTTGTAAACTTATTGGAGCAGGGACTTGTTTATTTGCTGAGTATCTGAAACAGTGCCTGGATAATAGGAGGCATACTCAAGTCCTTTTAGAATCTGCTGGATTAGAGTTCGGATGGTATTTTTAGGTCTTAGAGTTTGGATGGCAGTTTTAGGTCTCTGGGTCCTCAAAGTATACTATTTTTCTTGTCTATAAACTTTTTCCCCCAATCCTCAATCCTCAAGGTGGGGGTTGGAAGTCCTCATTACTGTCTGGACATTTTGTTGGTTATTTATCCTGGCTTTGTTTTCTAACAGTTAAAGCTTGACTTCTCTTTGATTCCTCCTCAGCACCCAGCAAGTAGCAGTTAGTCAATCAAATACTGTTTGTTTGTTTGTTTTTGTAGTTGTTGTTGTTTTTTGATGGGTAGTTCCCTGACTGGGAATCGAACCCAGGCCACAGCATTGACAGTGCCAACGCCGAAACCTTAAGCCACTACACCACCAGGGAACTCCCACTCAAATACTTCTGAATTGAATCACTTACTTGTTGTCATTGTTGTTGCCAGGACTTGATAAAACTTTTTTGTTCCTTCTGGTCTCTGCGTCTTCTGGGCCACACTGACTTTGTCATCTTGAATGTGATCATGTCATTCCTGTGTTCAAAACCCTTACAAGCTGCCAAAGTCTGCACAATAAAGAACTAATTCTCCAAGCTGGCTCAGCAACCATTTTCTCAGTATGCCCCATTGACCTTTGCAACAGCCAAATGAATGTTTTTCTCCATTTTTCCAAATATACTCTGTTTGCTTATAATTATGTAATTTTTTCTTTATTCTGTTTTCTACTCTTAGATTTTCTAATCCTCTTAAAGTTTACCCATTTAAAAAATCTAGCTTAAATATCACCTCCAAGCAGAGGGTATCACTCAGTTTCTCAATAGGATATGACTCTACTGTGATAGGTATCATTGTATGTCCTTACTAACTCTCCCACCTTTCAACCTCCCTATTAGATGATGAGCTGGCTCCCCAAGTTTAAATGCTGCGTCACATCTATCTTAGTAGCCTGAAAACACCCAGCTTATCACAGTATCTACCATCACAGGTACTTACCTGAATATTAAATAAATAAGTTGTCCAAGGAACAACCTAAGAGTTGAGAAGATCTGTATTTTATTGCTTCTAGAATGACATTATGCACAATGTATGCATCTATGAAATGTGTATCATAAGGGTAAGTAGAAATTTGAAAAAGGTGAGCTCCACAAAGATAGGAATTTCTGCCTGCTTTGTTAGCTGATTCTAAGTACTAATAACAGTGCTCAGTAAGAGAACTCAGGAACTATTTAAAGACTGAATGCACTTTGTAGCTGGACAATCTTAAATGTCTAATATCCATGTTATATTAATTAAAAATCCTCTCATGAAGGGGACTGGAAATGCTTTTCTGAGATCACTCAGTTAGACATGGAACCCATCTTCTCCCTGCTTTCAATCCCTGCTCTGAATAGTGTCAGACTTGAACAGAGAATGCCTCACAATCTTCACCGAGGTGATGCTCACCAGTTTTACTTTCTCACCAATATCTGAGTGCCTTCCTTCTACAGGAGAAGCCTAACTTTTTAGACCTTCTGAAAAAAAAGCAATGGAGTAGAAATTTTAGAATTTCAAAGGACTCAGAGACTCAGTGATAGGAGACAACCTTTATGTATTTCCACACTTGTTCTCCTTCTGCTTGAGTGGTTCACCATTTTGCAAATGACTGAGCCGATTTGGACCCTTGGCTTTCATGAGCCATGCTTGGGGATTTTGCTTAAACTTGATGTCTACTTGAAAGGATGAGGTTGTCCATGTTTCTTAGAATCTCTCTAAGGACAGAACAATTTACAATGAAGTCATCCACTCACAATTTGAGCAGAAGGTTTTATTGGGAATGCTGCTCTCCATTTTTACTATCAACTTTCAGTAGTAAGCTAGCACAATTTTTGAAGAGATATCTCTCACAGGAATTTTGCAAGCATTCTCTATCCTCTTGTTGCAATCAAGTAAAATTTGTTTTTTATAGAAATATGCATTCAGATTGTGGTGTGACAGGCTCTTGAAAAATAGTGGAAAAAATTGTTATTTTAATTTTTTTCCCAGGAGAGAGGGAAAATATTACTGTATGTATAATGAATGTTAAGAAAGGTTAAAGCTTCTAAAGACCAAGGGACTCTTGGATCACAAACCAAAATAAAAATGCATTATGTGTGTGTGTGTGTGTGTGTGTGTGTGTGTGTGTGTATGAGCAGATATATAGAAATATATGTGATGCATAAAGACATGTATATTCTTATACATATTTTAATTCTGGTTAGTTATTTTTAAATCAACTTTTCAATTGGCTATTCACTCAGAAGACATTTCTTAAGCTTCTGTTATGTGACAAATTTATGTTTGCTTGTGTGTGGGATTTTTCCATCTAGACAAAAATCTACTTACAGTATAATGTGAAAATGTGCAAAAGATAAAGCAGAATTAAATCCCTGCTGTGGAGAAACATCTAGTTTGAGAAGGCAAATTAAAAAGCTTCTGTCTTTTAAAAGTGATTAGTTTATTTTCCACACTATTAATGGAGCATCTAGTATGTACCAGACACTGCATTGGGAACTGGGATACTATACTGAATGATACACAGCCATATTCCTTGTCTTTACAGTGCTTAGAGTGAAGTCCTCAAGTTTATGGTATTGCTTCCTGGGAAGCTACTCTTGTGAGGGACTTAGAAATCATTGTGATATTTTTTAATTACACTTAATTTTACCAAAATCAAATTATCTTAGACGTCTTGAGAGACCACTGTTGAAGAAAGTTGAAGTTTTGCTACAAATTATCTTTTTCTCAGTGATCCAGAGAATCTTCTAAAGCAGGAAGTACTTGCTTTTTTTCCATCTAAATAATCCACATGGATTTCAGTAGTGTCAAGGGGCATTCTGTAGCTCAGACCTGTGGTCTGCTCAGAACCCACAAGTTCCAAGGATGAATGAAGTGAATGGCTTGGTTTCATGCATTGGTGGACCACGACTGTGATGGAGACCACACTGGACACTGGGCCCCGGGCTGTGAAATAGTGAGACTACAGGCCTTCAAATGAGGCAGGTGGTGGGTAGGGAGAAGATGTGAGAAGAAAGGTCAGATGGTCCCTTCTATGGGTCTGCATCCTTCTCTGGGTTAAATAGCATTTACCATGCTAACCTAGGATATTTTTTAGTTTCTTGGAGAAAGCATGAAATAAACCATTTCAGCTATAGAGAAAATTGAGGGATTATGGCAAGAGAAATTAAACAAATCTAAACCTAACTTGTATCTGTAGGTGTGGGAGTAATGGGGGAAGATAGGAATTGGGTGAAAGAAGTATCAAATCCAAGACAGGAAAATGTCATTCTATGGTTCTGACCTCTCCCTTTTTCAAGTGTTCATTTGTCTTTACAGAATGATGTAATTGAAGCTGTATTTTTATGAAAACATTAAATTTTGTGATAGAATTTTTTTCTTAAGTTTTAGAACTCTTGCCTTTGAAATTTCATTTCAGCGGCAAACAAGAGTGAACGGCTTTGTTTTTACATTAGTATGAATTTGCAAATGGCTTTTTAGGGAGCCAGATATTTTATTTTTCAAAGTGCTATTAGCAGGTGGAACTCACGATTTCAGGCATTTTTCAGGCAATGAGCTCAGTGAGATTTGAATACTAGCTAAGCCATTTATGGATTCATAGAATGCTGGCCCCATCCCACTTAACACCCTCATTTTCCACAAGACAAAACAGCTATTTCCCAGGGTCATGACCTTGCATTTGTTAAACCTATAGTGGGAAGGTATCTCTGGGTTCCGGCCTAAAGCTCTGCAACATTTTTTGCTAGTTCATTTTAGGGAAGGGCAGGAAATGCTGATGTCCTTGGGGCCTAGACACATGTAAGTTTCAGGAATGAGGAATCTGGCAAGGAAACTGTAACCAGGAGCTCCTGCTGACCTTTGCTTAGCTTCAATCCAGTTGTCGACACGGAGCAACATGAGCCAATTGTGCTAGCTTTTCTAAGAAAACCAAAAAACTGGATGTTTAAGAGAAATTTTATGGTTTTATGACTTTTTTTACCCTTTCAAGTATAATACTCAGTGGGCCAAACCTGGCATAAGCCTCTAATTACAGTTTATGTTCTAGAAAAACTATGCTTTGAAGATTTGTAGTCTAGAAACAAAAGACCATGATAATGACTTCAAATAACTAAAATCTGAAATGTGGCAGAGGTACTTGCTTTGAGTCCAGAATGAGAACTAGTGGGCAGAGGATTTTGACACAATATTAAGTATTTTTTGTTACTCAGAATTATTCAAGAAGAGTGAGGCATTAGTGTGCCAATGTGCCGATGTCCCACTGAGCAGAGGCCACTGAGCCCTTTGTTGTGATGCTGGATGAGGTCTAGGGTACTGACATTTTCTATGACCTGTTGAGTCAAGCTTCAGGTTTGCTTCCTTAGATGGCTGTTCAGTGGTCCCAAGAGCTTTCCATGGTCTCACTATGCCATGGGAAATAGGCCAAACTTTCAGGGCAAAATCCAGTAAGAGAAGAGGTATCATATACAAGGGCTGTCTGGAAAGTATTCAGCCATGTAATATGAAAAATTGAGGCATTTATTGCTGGATTTTTTCCAGATAGCCCTTTTCTTTTTTTAATAAAACCCCATCAGCTTGATTCCTTCTTCCATTGAAGGATCACTTCTTGTCTTCCTCCATAACTGGTCTATTTCCTCTTGTACATAAAGCATTATGCAAGATTTCTTTTCCTTCTACATTCCTGCCCCACCATTTGGAAAATTTCTCTCTTTCCTTGATTTTTGCTATACCACTTTCAAACTTTTATTTTTTAAATACAACGTGTATATATCATTATCTATAGCAAGGCTCTTCAAACTAGGACTGGCTTACTTCCTGTTTTTGTAAAGCTTTGGAACACAATCACACCATTATTTATATATTATCAATGGCTACTTACTTTCAAGCTACACAGGCAGAGCTGAGTAGTTAAAATCAGGACTGTAAGACAGACCTGCAAAACCTAAAATATTTACTAACTGGCCCTTTATTTTTTTTTTATTTTTATTTTTTTTTTTGGTATGTGGGTAGCTCCCTGACTGGGAATTGAACCCAGGCCGCAGCGCTGACAGTGCCAACGCCGAAGCCTTAAGCCACTACACCATCAGGGAACTCCTAACTGGCCCTTTAAAAAAAGTTTACTGACCCTGATCTATTTAAAAATGATTATATCAGATACATAATTTGAAAACAAAACCATGTATAAATGATAAAATAATAACCACCTATTATGTCATGACCAGATGTAAGAACCATTGGCATCTTAATGTATTTCTTCTAATCATATATACATTATAATATTGAAATCACACCGTAAATACAATTTTGTGTCCATTTAACAATGTATCAAATATATTTTCTTGTCATACAATTTTTATATTCTGTTATTTTAATTGGCTACATAAGAAACTATATAATACTTCATATATATGTATATATCTATTATGCATCAATTCTTTATGTGGCACTTCGTTATTTGTTTTAAATATAAATTTTTATTTAATTCTCCCAGGCTTCCATGATAAATATTATTAAGTCCATTTCTCATATGGGAACACTGAGACCTAATGTATTTTTTTTACTTGACCAGCTCACATAACTAGGCGATCTGACAACCAACCCTACGTTTTTAGCCATTCACCTACTACTATATTACTGGGCACTGATGTTAAATTTACTTGAAAAAATGTTTTTTGCATGGGGTGAAATTGAAATATTGCATTGATAAGTGTACACAAATTATTGACTGCATTTCTCATTATTTCCATAGAAATCATTCCAAAAAGCAGAACTAATGTATCCTAAAGGAACATTGAGATTTCCTCAAAACACATTAGAAATGTGTTTTTTTCACATTTGAGATGCTACAACTGTTGTGGCAAGATGGGTAACTGAGGAAGTCAAATGGCACTCAGAGAGTTGGAGAACCAGTTTTATTACACCAGCAGCCGAATTCTGAACCCTGACTAACAGGCTTTTCAAACTCTTGTAGGATTGGGGTGGGGGCTGGGTAATGCGATAAGCAAGCAGGGTTACAGAAGCTAAATGCATACATTAGGCAACTGGTGGAAGGAATGTGGAAGTGGGAGTTCACAGAATTTATATTAAACATCTTTGTCCATAATTTTCCATTTCATTCCCCACTCTAATGCCCTTATAACTCTGTTTATGAGCCATTACCATGTATCTCTGACTCAGTGTAGGCGCTGGTATCCTTGTAAGGCTAGTACTCGAGCAGTGGTTTCCCTGTTCACCATGGTTTCAATGAATTGGATAATAACTTGGAGGATACAGGGTCCTAGTGTACAGGGGCACCCCCAATCAGTCCGGTAGCTAAGAGCAGTGTCAGGATCCCAATACCAGCTAGGAATAGGGGCTGGCAGGTCATTACAGTTCTACCTCTGGTTGGTGTTCCAGGCGCCACCAGTGGAGGTCCTTTGTGTCCTTCGCTTGGTCCTGGGCTGGATGTCCAAAAAATTCTGCAATGATTGTTCAGGATTGGCTTGGGTTGTCCAGATCTCTGCTAGGTCTTTTGGTGTCGACCTTTTGACCCATGTATGGTGGATCCAGGGTGCTCGCTGTACTTGCAATTTTAACAGCAGTTGGAGTAGCCAGTATAACCATGTGTGGGCCCGTCCACACAGGTTGTAGACGTTCATTTTTCCAATTCTTAACCCAGACCATATCTCCTGGCTTGTAGGGGTGGAATCCCTAAAGGGATTGGGGCCCAGTCTAAGACATCTCAGCTAATTGTATGAAAGGTCTTTCCTAACTTCTGGAGCTGGACTGAAAGACTTAATTCTCCTAGTTGTTGAGGGTCACCCTAAGCCTACTGATGATAGATGGGGGCTTCCCATATAGGATTTCAAATGGGGAATATCTTGAAGGAGCACATCGGACCTACATGAAGGCAAGAAGTGGTATGTCTACCCATGGGAATCTTGTTTCCTGACAGAACTTAGTTAATGTGGTCTTGAGGGTTTGGTTCATGCATTCAACTTTCCCTGAGCTTTGAAGCCTGTTAAGAGGTGTATTACCTCCAGTTGACCTTCAGCAATTTTGCTATGGTTTGGACAACATGGGATACAAAGGTATGTTCATTGTTTGATCCTATTGAAAAGTGAAGTCCATAGTCAGGCATTATTTGTCTCAGCAGGGCCTTCACAATCTCTTGTGCCTTTTCGGTGCAAGTGGGAAAGGGCTTGACACATTTTGAGTGCGTGCAGACTAAAGCAAGTAGATATTTATGACCTTGACATGGCTTTACCTCAGTAAAGTTGATTTCTATATCCTCAAAGGGAGATGTCCCAGTGATTTGAATTCTTGGGACCTGTTTAAGACTTTGTCTCTCATTGTTTTTTTAGCACAAGTAGTGCAACTAGTGCTAATTTGGGGGTTGGGAGCCTGGCAATGTATTAATATCTAGTGAGTTCCTTTTCTAGAGTTATCTTTCCCCAATGAGTCAGGTCATGTTATTGTTTGACCATGTGATAAGCAAAATCTCCAGTCCGGTAGTTACCACCTTCGGCTTTTGCCCATTGGTCTTCCTCTGAAGTATACCTCGAATTTTCCGGTAAGCTGGGTGCTAAAAGTACCTTGATGGCCGGATCCAGGTTTGGGGCTGTCCTGGTCTAGACAACAACTTCTCGTGCTGTCTGATCCACCAGGCAAATGTTCTGACTGATCAGGTCAGTCCCCCTTTGGTGTCCTTTGCAGTGCATGACTGCTATTCTCTTCGGTTGCCAAACAGCTTCGAGTAGCTGGAGAATTTCTTTATTTTCTTTTTTATCTCCTTTCCTCCTGCTGGAGGTAGCTCTCTTTCTTTGTAAATGACCCGATGAATATGTAAAGTGGCAAAGGTGTATTTGGAGTCAGTGTAGATGTTGACTTTCTTTCCCTCCGCATACCTGAGTGCCTGAGTTAGGACCCATAGTTCGGCCCTTTGGGCTGACCATCGAATGTCTCAGCCTCGATGACTTGGTCTTGAGTAGTTATTGCATAACCAGCTTTTTGTTCTCCATTCTGGATGAAGCTGCTCCCATCTGTGAAGAGTACCAGGTCAGGCGTGGAGAGGGGAACATCAGTGAGGTCAGGCCAGCTGGAGACAATTTCATCCATGGTTTCCTCACAGTTATGGTCAGGTGGGCCTGCCTCCCAGGAGGGAATGTGGCCGGATTCAGGGTGCTCACTGTTTCCAATGTCATCTATGGGCTCTCACACAGTAGGCATTGGTAGTGTGCCATCCTGGTATTAGTGAGCCATTGTTAGTCTTGGCTGTTCATTAAGGCTGTTACCACATGGAGGACTTTTACATGGATGTTCTGGCCTAGGGTCAGCTTGTCAGCTTCCTGGATGAGAGTGACCATGACCACCAGTGCTCAGAGGCAGGGGTGCCATCTGGCAGCTACCGGGTCAAGTTGCTTAGACAGGTAGGCCATGGGCCTTTGCCAGGGTCTGACAGTTTGAGTGAGGACCCCCAAGGCCATGTGTCTCTTTTCACAGACAAAAAGTTTGAATTCCCTGTTCACATCCGAGAGTTGCAGCACCAGTGTGCAAGTCAGTAGTCTCTTTATTTCCTGGAAGGCAACTTTTTGTGCATTTTCCCATTTCAGGGGCTCATTCTTCAGTCCAATCAGAGCTTCGTAAAGAGGTGTTGCTATTTTTGAATACCCTGGGATCCAAATGTGGCAGAATCCTGCTGCCCCAAGGAATTCGCAAACCATTTTCTTGTCTTCAGGCTAGGGAATCAAGCAGATAGTCTGTTTTCTTTCTGGTCCAAGGGAGCGATGCCCATGAGTAATGATGAAGCCGAGATATCGGACCTGGGGCCTGTAGATCTGAGCCTTTGTCCAGGATACTTTGTATCCCATGTCAGTTAGCAGCTGTAGTAGAGCCCTGGTGCCATTCTAGCAGTCCTCCCAAGAGTCACTTGCTAGGAGATCATCTACATATTGCAGCAACACACAGTTTAGTCACTCTCCAGGGAAAGTTGCAAGGTTGGCAGCCAATGCTTTGCTGAACAGGGTGGGGGAGTTTTTGAAGCCTTCGGGTAGGCTATCCAGATGAGTTGAGCCTTTCTTCCAGTCAGGAGTTCCTCCCATTCAAAAGCTGGCTGGCTGACTGGAGCTACTCTTAGGCAGAAGAAATCATCCTTATGGTCTAAACAGATGAACCACCTTGCTCCAGTTCAGAATGAGGGGAGAACGGTGGTGGGGGGCTTTCAAGAATGTTGGCGGGTGCTGGGGGAGCCATTGGTCCTTGAGGGGCAGGCAGAATGTATGGTGAAGGGGCCGGTTCCTCCTCTGGGTCTCACTGATGAATCAGCTTCTGGAGTTTGCCCCACTTTTGGGGATGAGCTATTAAAACCCTGCATTGTCTCTTATTATTCACACAAAACCAAATCCAAGGTGGTAGAGTCTATGCTATTTGCAGCCATGAGTCTATGTAGGGAAACTGGTCAGGGTGGCCAGGACTCCCAGTAATCATTTTATAAACTGTGAAGACCTTGGGGAGGTTCAAGGTCCCTTCTGGTGGCCAGGTCACCTCGAAATTGGGCCAGTCAATTTCACAGAAAGTTTGGAGTTTTTCTTGCATCAATTTGAAACCATAGTAATCAGAATAACCTTTCTTGAAGTTCTTGAGCATACAATCTAATACAGTTGATTTGGACTGGCTGGACCCCATTTCTATATGTACCTAATGTGGTTCTCCCAGGTGCCCTCCTGTGTCCAGTGTAGCAAAATGAAAAAAGGAGGGGAGCCCCCTGGAAGAGGCCTTTCAGATGCCTGCCTGGCTGTGTCCCCTGTGGGACTTTAAGGCACATCTTGACTAAGGTGCACCCGTATAAACCCCAGGCCTGGTTTTCCCTGAAAGAACAAGTCACTGTTTTGCCTTATGATGTCACCACAGAACCACAGGTAGGGACCCACTCAGACTCTGTAGCTATTGCTGTGGAGCCACAGACACAGTCACACAGTCACACATCCAATCGCACAGAGGTTATTACATATCCCTCCCAGTCCCTGGGTTTTGCCTACCTTATGTCTCACTGTGGAGACTTTGGGAGGTGATCAAGCTCCCCTTCTGTCTGAAGACAGGACTAACTGGGGCTTTGGTCCCAGGACCTTACCTTATCTGGAATCCTGACCCCTGAAGGTTTAGTCTGTCTCTCCATGGAGTCCGGCCTGTTCAGGTAGCCCCCAGGTGTGGTGGTCCCCCCAGGAAGGAGGTCCCATAAAGGTTCTGGGTGGCACCACCTTGTTCAGCTCAGTAGGTCTTCCATTGACCATTGGCTCCCATCACCATGCTGATGGCACAAAGGGCCAGCACTGTTGGCTTCCCTGTCAGGGAATCAAAATGTTGTGGCAGGACAGGTAACCAAGGAAGTCAAACGGCACTCAGAGAGTTGGAGAACCAGTTTTATTACACCAGTGGGCTCAGAGGAGTCATAGTCTCTAAATTCTGAGCCCCAACTAACAGGCTTTTCAGACTCTTATAGGGTTGAGGTGGGGGTTGGCTGATGCAATAAGCAAGCAGAGTTACAGAAGGAAATGCATACATTAGGCACCTGGGGGAAGGAAAGCAGAAGTGGGAATTCACAGAATTTACATTAAACAGCTTACAGAATTTGCATTAAACACCTTTATCCTTAATTTTCCATTTCATAACAATATAGAAGTATACCATAAACCACCAGTCTATAAGGGTGCCAATCTCCAGTTTATCAGTACTGAGTACTGTGATTTGGCTGTTTTCTTTTTCCTTTTCTGTCTAGGGAGGAGGTTGACTATTTGCACGTGGTTGTGATTAGGTGACTTTCTAAGAATGACTTCTGAGAAAGATATTGTTTTCTGGATAAAAAAATCCAAGCTCAGATGGCATAGCCTTTTGGCCTTTTTCCTTCTACTACTTCCAGACATCTTGTGACCAAGAATGGAAGCTTCAGGCTGAGAATGGCACAAAAAAGGAAAAGTGGGATGGGAACCTGGGTCCCTATGGACATTACTTAGGAAGAATATCTTGATTTAGTAAGCCTGTGGTGCTAAGGTTCTGATATGCTGGTGGATGTAATCCTATTTAGAGCTGTTTATCTCACTGCCAGTGGAGGGACAGAGACAATGAAGCTCTGGTTCTGCAAATTCTATGTACCTGTATTTTGCCAACAACCCCTTTCCAGGTAAGGTCTTGGTCTATCTCTTTCCAATTTGTATGAAGCTTTTATATGCTTGTATTACAGATAATAACTCTATCATATTTGATGTGAATATAATGTGTCATTAATTTTATTTATGATGATTTGTTGGTTAAGGAGGTAATCTTCAGAGGTCTCTGTCAAAGGTATAGTTTGTTATCCCAGTTAGTAGTGGGCACAAAATCTTATTTCCCAATAACCTTTTATTTAATTTTTTATCATCCAGTCGATTCTTCTCTGAATAAAATTTTACATTGGGGATTGCAACTTGGTGAATTTTTGATGATATAATTCCTTTCACATTTATTAGCAGCCTTTCCTCTGTGAAAAAGACATTTTCCTTTTTTTTCACTCTCTTCTTTTAGTAGAGAAATCACTGTGTTCTCACAGATTTTCATTTACTCAGTGTGAACAATCAGTTATAGCCATTATTATGTTTGATGCTCAAGTTAAACCAGTTTTGGTCAATGAAAGCATTTTATCTCTGACACAAAAAATTAAATGTATGAGGAAGAAACAAACTTTCCTCTACCCTCAAGTTTCTTTTGGCTACTCTAGTAATAACATAGACATGAGGCAGCTTGGCAAGACAAAATAACCAAATTTAATACATACATATGTATGGGAACCTCACATACATGAGGGAATCAGAGACTCCACATGCAGAAGAGGTTCAGAGACAGACAGGGAGATTTAGTACAGTAGACTCAAAGTTAACTGGCACCCATGGGGATTGGTAGATGCTGGATAAATGTAAGTAGACTCTCCATTAATCAGAATTCAAGTAACCAACACTCTCAAGCAACTGAGAAAGAAGTGCCAATTGCTTGAGTTCCGGTTAATGGAGGGTCTACTGTATATAAGGTATTCTGAGCTAGTGATGAGTTAATGCACCTTGAGGGCTTCAAGGGGTAATTGCAGAACAACAAGAAGAGCAGATGTTTAGTAAATAGAAGCTTGCCCTGCCTTATAGATAGTCATAGAGGTTATCTTTGATAACCTCTTATTATGGATAAAGCCCCTAATTCAAGTTTTTCTAGGTTATTAAGGAGGAAGGGAGGCTAAATTTTATCTTGAGCCTAAAGCTAACATTAAAATTACCTTTAGTTCAAAATAATTCAAATATCACTGAAGCACATGTTGGGATAGCTCATTCTGAATCCCCACAAATGCTTACACTTCGTTGTAATTTTTTAATTTTTTTAATGTGGGTAGTTCCCTGGCTGGGAATCAAACCCAGGCTGCAGCATTGACAGTGCCGAAGCCTTAGCCACTACACCACCAGGGAACTCCCTCGCTGTAATTTTCTACCCTTCTTCTTTCCTTTCTTCTTTCTTCCCTCACCACATTTACTATCTTTATCTTTCTCCCACTTTCCTTCCTTTTCTCTCTCCCTGCATCTCTCCTTCCTTCCCTTCTCACTCTTTTCTTTCTTTCTCTTTGGTTGGGAGTGGGAAGTGCTTGTCACATTAGCTAAAACCAGACAATTTTAAATAATAGTGATGAAAGGAAGCCTTGTTGTCTTGCTCTTGTTCTTAAACTGGATTTAGTTTTTCACTATTAAATGGTACAGGCTGATTATTTCAGTTTATTTTTTAAACAAATTAGTGTTTCTCTATATCTAATTTTGTAAATATTGAATTCAGGTGAGGGGTTTACTAAAATTAATGTGTGTTTTCTTCTTGAATCAATTGGTGAGAGGCTGCCTGCATTCCCCAAAAGACAGTCTCCTTTCTGCAAGGGAGAGGAAACTCCAGGAACAGCCTGAGACTAGGATCTAGTTTGGTAAAGAATGACAGGATTATTTCTCTTTGGGTGCTTAGAAATTATGTAACTTTGAAATAAAGACTCCTTTTCTTTTCACCTTACTTCTGCCTTTTAAAATTTGCATGTGGGCAGGGACAGCAGAATCCCTGATTTCTGTTTGGCAACAGAAATGGCAACCACAATACTAATATTAAACTATCTTTATTGTCTTTAAATCCACTCAACCTGAACATTATTATTTTTTGAATTCTGTGTTAATTGAATGTGCTTAATTACATATGTTTGTATGTAATCAATATATTTTATTGGTATTATAAATAAAACAAAAAATAAACTATAAAAGTATATTTATATATACAACTGTGTAGAAATGAATAAATGAGATAACATTTTTATAATAGAATGTATTTGAAATTTACAAAAGTGTAAATTTCTCCTGAAAAATGAATATGATGTCAGGATTATTATTTCCTGGAATGCAGAAAGCCTTTATAAAATCTTCAGCTTTATGTCTGTTTCAGAGTCAATCTGATAAATTAATTATTTGTTTATTTAGTTTCTACTTGTACTTGAGACAAATAAATTCTTTGCCTAGAAAATTATCTATTTGTCTAAATCTAAACTATTGACAATTACTCTTTTTAAAATTTTAAGTTGCCTCCTAACCTGTGGGCTTAGTTCATTTTTAAAATTTTTTATTTTTCTCTTTTCTTCTTCCTCTGGTTCTTCTTCTCTGTCTCCCTCTATTCCTCTATTTAAAAATAAGATTGGTTAGAAATTTGTCTATTATATTTTATTTTATTAACCTAAGAATGAATTCTGGTATTTATTTTATTTAGCACTTTCTTATATTCAATGTTTTTATCTATGTGTTCATATTTAATTATACATTCTTTGTGAGTCTCTTTTGCCTTTCTTCTTATGCTGTCTTAGATAAAAATTTATTCTTATCTTGTCATGTTTGTAATTCTAAGCCAGTCATCTTTCCCTGCTGAGCCTGAATTTGCCTTAATAATTCTTCTCAACATGGAGCCATACATTGTCACATGTAGAATAGAAGGTACTGCTGTGTCCATCATTGGAAAATATAATTGGCTACAAGACCTCTCTAATATATTGAAATTTATCCAAATTAGGCTACTTTATAGCCCAAGTTTTTCATTTTTAAATTTTAAGAATAAATATATTCATAAACATGAATAGAATAAATTTCATGTTCACAGATTTTGGGGGTAAATCTACATATGTTTAAGCAAATTTTTCATTGGAATAGTCTCTGAGTCATTTGATATATAAGGGATGTTTTTCTTTTTCATAAATAGTGTTGTGACTGTGACTATTATTTTCATGTAAAAACTTATCCCCCAAGACTCTTGAGATATTATTTTATGATCCTGTACCTTCAGGGATCAAGGAGAAGTCTGAGGACAGCTTTAGAAGTCTTTGTAAAAAATCTGTTGTTATTCTTTTCTTTTGAATACTTTTGGGATTAAAAAAAAAAGACCTAGAGCATTTTGCCAAGATATCTAGGTATTAGGTTTGTTGCTCTTGTTTTCATGTGACTTTACTGGAAACACGACAACTCTTCTTATTTGCATATATAGCACAAGGAACTTCACCCATTATACTTTTACTTATTTGTTCTGCTTCTTTCTCATTGTACTTCTCAAAAATTTGTTATAAGGTTCTACTTATTTCCAATATCTCCCTTCTCCTTTTCCTTTACCCATAGAACTCTGACTTAATTTTGGAATGGTCCTAGTTTAAAAGCTCTGTTTTTCCGTCTTTTTTGCAGGTAGAGGTATTCATATGATACACGTGAGTCCAATGGGATATATTTGTAAATCACTGTGTGGAACCCCTGGGAAAGAGCTTTAAGGAGAGCTGACTCATCTGGCATGCTGCATTTGCTCTTACTCTTCTTCCGTATTCAATTTTGAATGTGGTCATTGTGGCTGGAATGCCAGCAGCCATCTTGTAAACTAGGGAAGAGAACCATACACTAAACATTGTGGAGAAAAGAAAAAAAAAATAATCTGCATTCCCTAGTAGAGTAGATGCCCTAGCAGCTCTGATCTGTCATCTCTGGATTTCTTGCCATAAGAGAGAAAAATAAATTTGTCTCTTGGCTAAGCCACTATTAATGGCTTATTTTGTTGTAGTCAATGTCTTTGAACAAAATCTCTCTCTGGTAAACAAATGCCTCTTTCCTAATGATAAATTATTTTCTACAACTCTCATCTTTTCACACATGAGGCATGACAAGTTCACGAACTTGCCACTGTGTGCTTATTTTGGCAGCACTGTACAAACCTCAGTAAAGTTTCACAACCTTGGTTTATCTGTGTCTCACAGCTGTGTTTGTGTCAACATGTGGCAGTGTCTTACTGAGTGGCATTCATTATTGTTGTATGTTTTTGTGTGCCATTGTGAGAGCTTAAATTAGAGCAATGAACAAACATTAAATTTCTTGTTAAACTTGGCAAGAGTGGAAGTGAAATCAAGAACATGTTAGTCCAAGTTTATGAGGATAATGCAATGAAGAAAATGATACTGTATAAATGGATTAAACAAACGTTTTTCTGAGGGGAGAGAAAGCGTCACTGATCAAGAGAGGTCAGGGTGGCCAGTAAAGAGAACTAGTGAAAACATTACAAAAGTTTGTCAAATTGTGCATCAAAATTGTCAGCTGACTGTGAGAAGCATAGCAGACCACATAAACATTGATAAACTTTGAAAATCTTAGCTGAAAATTTTAGCATAAGACTAGTGTGTGCAAAAATGGTCCCAAAGGAGCTCACTGATGAAAAAAAGCAAAGGAGAATTGAAGTTTCCCTAGACCTTTTGGAGAGCAAGACAATGTTGTGGGTCATATTATTACTGGTGATGAAACATGGGTGCACCAACACGAACCTGACACCAAATGTTAAAGTGCACAAAGGAAGTCAGCAAAATCTCCATGACCAAAAAATTTCTGTCAGTCCAAATCAAGAGTCAAAACAATGTTGCTAACTGGTTTTGATGTCAGAGGGATTGTTCATTATGAATTTGTACCAACTGGACAAATAGTCAACCAAGTTTACTATTTGAAAGTGCTGTAAAGGCTGCGTGAAAAAATTAGATGAAAACGACCTGAACTTTTCACTGACATAAGTAGTTTTCAACACACATAAGTAGTTTAAATTATGTTGCTTTGGTTGACACAACCCAGTTGTACGGGGACTATTAGAATGCTGGTGAAGCTTTCTTATTTTATTCTTTGCCGTGTCCTGCACAACACAGGGAATGGGTGAACAGGAAGGGCAGTGCAAGGTGGAGAAACACAGTAGCCAAAAATAAGTTTCAAGCGGGGCTATGGGGCTCCAGCCTTATGGACTGAAAAGAGCCCCGAATCAGGACCACGTAACTTTTATTGGTGAGCATACTAGTAAGTGAGACTGGTTATTCCATTGTCTGTGAGTAACGTTGCCTAGGGGACTGTCTTTTTTCCGAAAGTCCCCATTGTGTTTCAACATGAATCGTATTTCTATAAGAACATTTAGCCCCAAGGACTAAGTGTACCGAAACCACCCAAGGGGTAGACTCAGTACCTAAATAATTCCTGTTGGCACATGACTGATATTGTTCTTTTAGGTCGCCATGGGAGCAGTGTGGGACACAAGGCAGCCAGAGGGTTGATGATTAATCTCAGAAAGAGTGAGGGGCTATGTCTCACCTCTGTAGAGCCCAAGCTCTCTCCTGTTAGCCTCTATGAAACTGTGCCTGTCCTAGGTTGGTTGTTCCTCCCTTGAGGAATCTTACCCGTCATTGGCTAACCAGCCATCCTCCTGGGCCATACAGGGTGATGAGAGATATTCTATGCCCCTGTGGTTTCCATGCTTAGCTCCTGCCTTAGGAAGTCATGGGGAATGCATGTGGGGACAGACGGTTTAGTAGTTGTAAGGCAACAATGCTTTATATACTTTCTCGGCACATGTACTTGATAGTTTGATTTTTTTCTGTTTTCTTTGTTTTCTTCTCTATTTTATCATAGTATCTTTTTTATTTACAATCTTTCTTTTTTTTTCATTTAGAAGTTTAACATGCTATTTTATGTTGTTCTTAGCTTTCTAGTCTTAAAATTTATTTTTTTAAATTCAAGTTTAGTTTAATTTTATCTTTTATTTTATTATTAATTTGGAGAGTTATCTTTAGAATCAAAATACAGTGCCATGCCCCAGGGAGCAGGCTTTGGGATCAGAGGTTGTGGTTTTTTTTTTTGCTCTTTCCACCAGGTACTCTCTGGGTATTTTTAAGCAAGTTGTTGTACTCCCTTCTAAGTCTCAGTTTTCTGATCTGTAAAATAGAATTAATGATGAGTTGTTTTGAATATTAAATGACAAAATTCATGTAAAGTTCTTAGCCCAGTGCCTAGATAATAACTGCCTAATTTCTTACAATGTTAATATTATTGCATTTCAAGTTTTTAAATCATTTTTATTGTTAACATTATACTTATCTCACACTTTTAATGATTTTATTTATTTCTTAATTTTTTCTTTCTAATCATCTCTAATCTTTAAAATGTTGCATTTTGACATTTTTAGTTGTATTTAATGTACATTTCTCTTCATTAATTTTTTCAACTTCTCTTGAATTTTGTTATTTGTATGATGATTTACTTTTATATGGCTACCTGAGAAAGGATATAGGGAGAGCTGAAATGAAGAGGCTTATGGGATTAACAAGGAGGAATAAATGTTGCAAAGGCTTTTCTTTTTAATTCCCCTGTGACTTCTGCCCCTCTTAAATCATCTGTCTTTTCATGTCAGTTTTCCAGAAAACTTCTACTGTGATCTGCTCATGAATTCCTCCTGGGGCAAATATGAATTCTGTCTTTATTGAGAACACACCAAAGTGCTGGAGTAATGTGATTGTTATAACTCATCAACCATGAAGAACTCTCATTTCAAATCCATATTTTCTGGTCTTTGTCATCCTTTGTTTATCTCCATATGTTATTTTTTTAAGGTAATTTCTAAAAGACATCATGATCAATTTTTTAGTCTTAGATTACAGTCTGATTCAATATATTTTTTTCTTTTTTTTTCCTCCCACTAGCTCAGGAGAACCCAAACAGTGCTAACTCTCTTCCTGCCACACTTCCTTAGGTGAGGAGAGAACTGCCCAGGGGCAAAGTCTGCCAGCTCTAGGAAGTAACATTTTTTTCACTTACATTCCTGACTGAAGACTACATCCTCTGACTGTGTTATTCTTGGCCTAAATCCACTGAGTGGAGTCTTGAGGAAACTCTTGATTCTGCTGACTTACCAGGGAGCTCCATCCATGTGTTTCTGGAATCCCTCAGAAGTCTCCCATTTAGGAATTGCCCAAACACAAGACACCTTGGCCCAGTGATCGGTCAACTGCTTTCTTTAAGTTGGAATTGAGCTGCACAAAAAGAATGGCTGTGCCCAGTGGTTTCCCTGCAGTGCCATTTTTGGAATGCAGCATTGACATTTCTTTGGGTTTTAATAACATATATTTGTGAGAGATTTAGATTTTAGGGAACTAATATATCAGTTTTGTAAGGAACGGAAGAAGTCAAACTCTTTGGTAACAGTAAGGGCATACTGACCACTTGAATATATTTGCCCTATAGGGACCACAGCCAGGCTCTAAGTTAATGCTGGGCAAAATGTTGATTGCAGTCCACAGATGGACTGCCGAGCAATTTTGGAGTGACTATCTGAATAATAAAATAAATAACTAGTGAACCATTACACTTAAAGAAGTAGACCTTGCCCTGAAAAAGTCCGCCCAGGCCTGCTCTAAGTTATACCATGTGATTTTGGTTCTGACCTTTTGGATACAATTAACCTCAACATTTTATTCCCCTTGAGAAAATGCACACAATATGCTTGGCCTGGCATCTGGATGAGCTTATTTATTTATTAATTTATTGCCCTGTGTTACACATTTTCTGTGATGAAAAAATTTCCTGAAGACCTGAAAACAGCAATTGATAGCATTGGGGCAGACTGAAGAAGAGGATGACTGATTTTGTTTATTAAGGTGTGATCTGGGTACCCTGCTTTGGAATCACTTGGGGGATACTAATTACAAATGTGGGTTCCAAGCTCCCAGGGCAGGGCCCTGGGGTCTGTCCTCTAAGAATTGGACAACACTGTGGGTATTGCCTAAAATAAGAATTTTAAAACAAGCTCAACAGTAATTCTTATGCACACTCCTGTGTTACCCTAGGGCAACTTTCTAAACAGAGACTTAGAAATGTATTTACACACTGAATCTATTATCTCTCCAGGGAATGGTAGCACCAGAGACCAGCCTGGAGGAAGTTAACTTCTCCTTATGACAGTATGATGGGCTGTTGTTCTGACAAGACTGCCCTGCCTAACAGCTGACCATATATAAAGCCAATATGTCCCCTTAATTTCAACTGAAGAGTGACATCATGCTGGTTTCTGCCGTCCCATATCCCTTCCCAACAAGCCTGGCTTCTCTGCCCAGCTGATGTGATTTCCACATTTTTGTTTTACCTCTGAAATTTAATGATACAGCTTCTGGATGATCTTCTAAACTTAAACACTGTTTCTTATAGTATTCCAAATTTCAGTATTCACTTGTTAGCTTTGTGTGCCTCAGGAATGTCTGGACCCCACCCCACCTGTCAAGGGTATAAATGAGACAGAGTAGCAGATCTTTGGGTAAGGCCCACTTGGGGTGATGGACTTTGCATTAGCTATAGTTGGACTTGCCAGTGTGGCATTTAAGACTGGCAAGTGGAAGGCTACTTTTAGATACCTGATCTTAGCCCCTAGCTTAAAGCCAGAGATGTGACTGTTAGGAGCCTGGTTACAACATACTTATTCCGCTGCTGCTTATTGAATCTGAAAAAAGTGTGTGGCATTACTAATATATTTATTGGGGAGGCTGAGTTATTCACCTCATTGCTACCTGGAGGTGGGCAAAAGACGTTGATTGGGCCATGAATTTTTATAGCTCAGAAGTCTAGAGGAAAGTAGTAGTCTTTCTTTGCAAAATCAAGAGCATACCTTGTAATCTTCCTGGTGAAGGTTTGACCTGTTGACCACCAAGTCTTCATTAGCCCTACTAGCACAGGTTTCTCACCACTCCACCACCTGTAAGCTCACCAAAGATGGTATTATTGCCATGCTGATGGTTGACAACAGCTTTGGCAGCTGTAAGGCAGCTTTTCTGAGGATTATGGCCCTGAGGCTGTCATCCCTTTCACTGTGGGGCATGGCCACCATGACAGTGGGCATGGGCCAAAATAAGTAGTAGGTGGGTGATGGGGCTTAGTATAAGAGAGGAACCCTGACCCTGAAGTACTTCATCATACATAGCATTATCATCAGCTGGGATGACTTAGAGAAGATCTGGCACCACATTCTACAGTGAATTGCATGTGGCCCTGAGGAGTAGCCCACACTGCTGACTGAGGCCCTCCTGAACCCTAAGTCTAGCCAAGAGAAGATGACCAAGATCATATTCAAGAATTCCAACACCTTAGCCACACACATGGCCACCCAGGCCATAATGTCCTTTACACCTGTCAATGTAAGAAATGTCCAAACCCGTAGAGAGTTTTAAAAAGAGTTTATTTGAGTCAAAGCAATGACTTGTGCTGAAGAACAAGATCTCAAATGCTCCATAGAATAACAGTTTCACAGCTTCCTTTATCCATTTAAAATTAAGGAGAAAATATAAGGAAGATTACATGGAGGTAGGGAAAAGTAAAGTGGGGATTCGATTACAGGATAGTTAATAAGGTTAATCCAAGACAGTTAACTTGATAGTGATTACCACTTATTTCAAAAGTGTATTAACCTAGATGCACAGAAACAATGAATAGGGCTTGCTAAAGGCAAAGGTAAGGCTTTTAATAAAGGAGTTATACTCACCATGACGTGCCCAGTTACAAGTTTATGATCAGATCATGCTATGAGGTTACTTTCCATAGAACCCCTTTTTATGTCCACACACCTATAGCAATACTACAGACATGTGATGGACTCCAGAAATGAAGTCACCCTCCCCAAACACACACACACACTGTGCTTATCCATCTATGAGGGGCATGGCCTCCCTCATATATATCATCCTGTGTCTGGCCTGGATGGCCGGTACCTGAGAGACTGCCTTAGGAGATTTTCATGGAGCTTCACCACCATAGCCAAGCAGGAAATTGTGTGAGACATCAAGGAGAAGCTCTGCTGTTTTGCCTGGGACTTGAAGTAGGAGATGATCATTGCTGCTCTCTAGCTCATCCCTGCAGAACAGCTGTGAACCTGCAAAGATTGAATAATCACCATTGGCAACAAGTGGTTCCCCTGCCCTGAGGCTCTTTCAGCCTTGCTTCCTAGGCATGGAATTTTAAAGTATCCAAAAAACTACTCTCAACTTCATCATGAAATGTGACATGGGTGGCTACAACATGTGACATCTATGCCAATACGGTGCTGTCTGGTGGGATTCTGCTCTAAAGCATCCTTTACAGGATGGAGGAGATCCCTGCTCTTATTCCCAACACAATGAACACTGAGATCATTGTGCTTCTGAGTGCAGGTACTCAGCGTGAATCAGTGCTTTGCTGTCCATCTTCCAGATGTGTAACAGTAAGCAGAAAACCATGAGTTCAGCCCCTTCATTGTTCACCATTAATGCTTCTAGCCAAATGATGTGTTATACCCTTTCTGACAAAACTTTATGTACAGAAAATGAGATGCCATTGACTGTATCTGTTTATTATCACTTGACCCAGTCTTTAAAAACTGGAATGGCAAATGTAACAGCAGTCAATTGGAGTTGTATCCCCAAAGTTCTGCAGTGTGGCTGAGTGTTTAATTATATATATTTTTAAAGAATCATTTCAAATATCATGAGATGTATTGTTATAGGAAGTTCATGCCTTTCCAAACACCTACCCATGTCTTCCTAAGGATAATCTCCCAGACCTTGTTTGAGTTCACTCAAAGGAGGGTGATAGGATTGCTTTATGAAAACTAAATAATCCAATTTTTTTTTTTTTTTGCTTTTTGGTATGTGGGTAGCTCCCTGACTGGGAATCGAACCCAGGCCGCAGCGCTGACAGCGCCAACGTCGAAGCCTTAAGCCGCTACACCATCAGGGAACTCCCAATAATCCAATTTTTAAAATCTTCTGCCTGAATAGTTTATCTTTTAATTTTGTTTCATTTTGACTAGTTAATTACCCAGTTTTCAATATATGAAGACTTTTGGTCTGCCTGGCTAAGATGCTGAGACAGTTCAATGTAAGTGCATCCCTTAAGGGTAAAAAAAGACTCAACCACAGTGCTTTAGTTGGCTGTAGTTGGGGTCAGGCTGCATCATGTTCTACCTCACAGTCACACCTGGAGCTGAAAGAGTTGCCTTCATTGTCATCCCAATTTTTAAAAGCCTTGGAAAGGTCTTATGAAATACTGGGTTAGAAAACTTTTAGATCCTGTTTTATCCTAGCCCCCACCTTTTTTTCTATCCATCCACCTGGACCTGTACTTTCTCCCTTACAATGTCTCAATTTGGGCAAGCTGCCTGGTAGGAAGGCAATGCATGCCTGGGGTGGGGTTTTGCTTTTTACTACAAAAGCCTGATACATGAAATACCCTCACCCTCTCCACCAAGACTGCAAACGATTTGCTCACCACCCTCATTACACAACATTAACAACCAAAAAGTCAAAGTTTCACATCCCCAGCTTTTAGAGCAATGGAAGTGAGTCTCCAAAATAAGACCAGGATATGCAGTGTTGTGTGGCTGCTCGTGGTTTTTGAAAGAATTCACAAGATAAAGTAGGAAAAAGAGAAGAAGTTTTATTAAATATGCTTAACGTAGAGTGGGCAGACTCCAAGAGGGACAACCATGCCAATGGCCTCTGGTAGCTAGCATTGCATAAGGGATCATGGGCTCTACTAATTGGTCAAGGCTAAGGAAGGGAGCAACTGATCATGGCTTCAGGTACTGGTGTCAGTCGGGGCATTGTTCAGTGCAGTTTTCAAGGGATGCAGTCTTGAGGTCATTCCTTTTTCATAAGTCCAGACCTGAAACACAGCTGAGGCCAAGAAGTTATCTTTAGTTGACTGAAACTCTGTTTGTGTGGTTAACAGACCTGAAGTTTATTCCTAAAACTTATTTTGATATTGACAAGAATCTGACGTCCCAGGGGCTTAATGATTAAATGCAATGAACATACAGTATGTATACAGGTGGGTTGGAACATCTAAGGGAAAGAATGCAAGTAAATTATAGTTCTACCATACTTAAATAAAGCCAGCTTGGAAATAAGAAATGTCTTTTTTTTTTTTCTTCAAAATCCAATTGTCTGTTGCATAGTATCCACAGGTTTTAATCCAGGGCATTGTTCTCTCAAAATGCAGCTGTTTGTTGGTCCTTTACCATGGGTTGTGACCCTGCCAAGACTTCCTGGTAGTAATTTTCTAGCTATTTTTAGCCCTGCCTAATCATTCCCCCATCTCCAATTTGCAATGAAAAATCTTTGAGGGATGGGAGGAGGGGGTCAGTCTTTTGCAACTTTTTCAAAGCTGAACAGGAGTGTAGAACAGCCATACCTACCTAAGAGATTACTGGTCGGAGGTGGCATAGTGACTTGCCCCAGAAAACCCAGGAATCCAGAGCTAGGGTTTGGGCCAGACAATGGAGTAGAAGCTATAGGTTGAGGTCCCAGAGGTGGGATGAGACAAACTTGGTTAGTAGATTTAAAATATAGGGACCATGATGATCTCCAGGTTCATCCATTTTGTTGCAAATGGCAATATTTCATCTTTTCTAACAGCTGAGTAATATTCCATTGTGTATATGTACCACAGCTTCTTTATCCAGTCATCTGTCGCGGGGATCATCATGCTAAGTGAAATAAGCCAGACAGAAAAAACAAAGAACTGCATGATTTCACTCATATGCGGAATATAAAACTGAAAGCAAAGAAAAAAAGAAATGAACAAACAAATAACCCATGGACACAATCGATAGTTTAATGTTTATTTGGGGACGAGTGGGTTAGGGAGGGGAGAAAGGGGAGGGGGTGGGAGAGGA
>PVJL010006697.1:0-88190 GCA_004026885.1 Lyroderma lyra | reverse complement strand
CGCCATCCCATTCCTGTCTCCGTCCCGTCCTGTCCCCGTCCTGTCCCCGCCCCGTCCTGTCCCTGTCCTGTCCCCGCCCCGTCCTGTCCCTGTCCTGACCCGGCAGAGGCGGAGACACTCAGCTGCGCGCACGCCCTGGGGGTTTACTCTGCGGGGCCGTGGACGCCCGGGCCCGGGGCCTGCGTGCTTAATACTTTCAGTTACGTTTCTGAAAGTGGTGGCCGTCTGACTCCTCCCCCTACGTGGTTTTCTTCCAAGCAGGGAGCGGTGACCCAAGGTGAGTTCCGTTTGTATCGCGTTCCCAGACTCCTGACTTCATCCTCCTGCTAATGGGGCTGGCCGGCCACACGGTACCTTCGGACGAGAGGGGCTGCCAGTCACCGGCATGATCAAAGCACCTCGCGGGCGCCGAGGCCGTCCGGCGTGAGCACAGGAAAGGGGGCTTTGCACCTGAGCTCTGTACGGCTGCTGTTCACAGATGGCCACAAACCTGGGGACTCGGCCGGATGTCCCGAGGTCAGAGGTCTGACCCAGGTCTCTGCGGGCCCAGGGAGGGCGCATTGCTCTGACCTTCTGTGATGGGAGCGAAGTGCAGTTCCTTGCCCGGAGGGCCTGGGGGGCCTGGTTCCTTGGCAGTCAGTGGGTCAGTGCAGCCGAGTACAGCTTCTAGCCCGCCCAACCCCGGTTTCTTGGCTCGTGGCCTCCTTCCTCAACCTTCAAAAGCAGCAACAACAGGTCGCGTCCTTTCATGTCAGCTCTCTCTGACCTGTTCTTCTTCCTGTGTTTCCTACTTTTAAGGACACGTGTGATTAGATTGTGTGATTAGGTCACTGACGGTGACCTCCCACCTCAAGGTCTGGCATCTCCCTGCAGGGGAGGATTTTCGTGGGTTCCCAGCGAGCTCGGGCGCACTGCCCCTCCGCCGTGACACCGTTCTGTAGGCAACCCCCTCCCCCCCCACGAGTCCCTGCCGGTGCACGGATGCTTCAGTGGGCACAGGAGTGGGGGGAAGGGACAGCTGGTCCTTACAGGAGAACCCAGATGTCTTAATGTCACCGTGGCGAGGGAGACAGAAGCACCGCAGAAATAATACGCTGCAAGCAAGATCCACTAATGGAGGCTCAGATGCATGAGCCGAATTTTAAAAGGTGGCAACTGGCACAGTCTCCAAATCGTCTCACCCAACACAAGCATCAGCTGCAAGGGGAAACCGGTCACTCCCCCGGGAGAAGCGTGGCAGACCCCACGTGAGCCGGTGAGTCCACGTTAATGTCCCACGAGTACGGCAGAGCAGCGTCAGACACTCACGGCGGAGTGCACGTCCCTGCCGTCGTCCTGTCACCAAAACCCGCCACCTTCGCTGATGCACGAGAAAGCGTCCGACAGACCCAAACTCCACCTGGAGAAAACTTGGTCCTGATGGTTCTAGACGATGTTAGCACGGGGCAGACGTCGGTGAGGGGGTGTGGGAGCTCTGTCGGTGCTGTTGGCTACTTTTTTCCTGCTTTTACTTTTTTTATTAGTGTCACGTGCACAAAACAGCCTAGCGATGAGAGCTTTACGCACCCCACACAGTGATAATCCCAACAATCCCGTCCAGTTTTTGTTGTTCTTTTGAAAGTAAAAAAAAAAAAAAAAAAAAAAATTAAAAACTTAACCAAAAACATAGAAGCTGTGCAGGATATGGGAAATGTCATTTCTTTTTCATTTTGCTTATGTGTGATTTTAAAATAACAATTACGTGTGCATCTTTTATTTAAATGCAAAGGTTAAAAATGACCAACAACAACGAAAGTTCTGGCTCCACGGCAGGTCACAGCCCTGCTGTCACAAGGGCGGGGCAGGGTGGAGCCCTAGGCGCCTGCACTGTCCCTGCGGCCACAGGGGCTCCGGAGAGCCACGCGGTCCCCCCGGCCACCGGCCGGTGACTGTCCGTCAGGGCCGTGCACGGACGTCCTGCCAAGCGGATGGCTGTGCCGTTGGCGTGACGTGGGCCTGGCATCTGAAATATGGCGCCAGCTGCCCCTGCTGGTGGTCACTAGATCTGGTTCAAACCGGTTCACCTCGGAACCTACTGTGCGTTTGTTACTTACAATGAAACCAGTGTTCTTCGGTGGCGCTTTCCCGGCAGGGATTCGGTGACACAGACGGGCCGTGTGCGGTCACCGCGGACCGGTCCTCACCCACTGCCATGTTGTTGGGCGTCTCCGACTGACAGGTGAGCCACGGGCACATGGAAGCTTCCCTGTGATGGCAGGCCTGAGACCGTCCCCTGCGCTCCATGCCGAGGCCCGTTGGACCCCGACTCGGCGAGCGCGTGGTTGCGGGGGACGCTTTGGTGGACAGGGCGGCGCGTGGGCCCTTCCCTCCCCCGAGCCTGTGCTTCGGATGAGACACGTATAGAAATGAAGCCCTTTGTGGCTCGGCCTCATTGCTGTGGCTCTGCCCCCACCGTCCCGCCCGCCCCCTGCCCCCACCGTCCCGCCCGCCCCCTGCCCCCGAGCGCCCTCCGTGCCCAGCGGCGGTCACGGAGCTTGAAGTCACGCGGGGAGCACGTCGTGCGTGCGGTGTGCCCGGGGACGCGAGAATGAATTTGCTCTCCGTGCAAAGCAGTCGGCCTGCTTCCAACTCATTTCCCTTCACAGCGAAGAGCTGCAAAGTGTTTGGGGAGCAGAACTTTTCCACCGTCAATGAATTCTGCCGCTTGTCCTCTCCATGAGGAGATTTATGAAGTTCATTTTAAGAATTGGCTAAGTAAAGGGAGTCTTCAATCTGGAATGAAGACAAACGAAGGGGAAAAGAAGCATAAAAATATATGGAGGTCTGACTCGTCCTCGCCCATTAGCTCAGCGCTGCTTCACGCATGCATCATGGCGACGCAGGAGCCCTTGGAAAACCTGATCGGCGAGCAGACCGGGGTTTAAAAAAATAATCAAAGGAATCAACTTTGGGGTCCACATCAGAGATACTCTGTGCAGATGAGAATGAGGAGAAATAGGGAGAAATAGCGTCTGTTTAATCCTGGCTTCCTAGGACACGTGTCTTAAGGAAACAGATAAAAGATTAAAAGCTCAATTCATATTACAAAGCAAGAGAATTACATTCACGGCCTGAAAAAGCCAAATCTCTTCATTCCTGGTGTAATTTCTGGCTAGCGGTGACCTCACAGCCTAAGAAAAGCATCGATCACAGCAAGCGAGTGCGCGCAGCCAGCTCCTGATGCTTGTTTGCACTCCTGTCATTCGCTTCTGAATTCGTGGTTACGAAGCTCACAGCCAGCCCCCCTGGCAGCAAAGTAAAGATGAAAACATTCTCATTACAAAAAAGTCGTCTTCCTTTCTTTCTCTCGGTTGCACGGCCGTAATCCAGAGGCAGATTCGTGATACAGAGAAAAGGAACCATGTGCTACGAGTGGGCGCCTCGGCCTAGAATGAGTGCGTCTTTGCAGGGGGGCTGCTGCTTCTCGTGAGGGAAGAGGGTTCCCTCGGGGGGACAGGGCGTCAGCACCGCTCAGAAGCCGCTCACTGCCTAAGGACCCCAAGGCCGCCTTCCCACTGAGCAGAGTGGCCCATGTTTCGAGCCTCCGCTGGGGACAGAGCTAGAGCATCATGTGGAATGAATTCTCCTTCACGTAGGTGACAGCTCTTTCCCCCTGTACTGAGCGCGGGGACCGTGAACAACAGATGTGCCCGATTGGTGACAGTTACTGAGGCGGGAGCCTGGGACCCATGACCGTGACGCGTCTCCCTGTCAGCTCCTCGCCCGCCTGCCGTGCAGCCCTTCCCTGTCACTTTCTCAGCCACCGGCCCTGCTGCACGCAGGTGTCCTCCTGTGGGGCCGAGGGCTGGTTTCGTGCAGACTCGGTGCTCGCAGGAGGGACCGTGCCCTGGAGGTCACCCGTCCCACCGACCACGAGAGCCGAGGGCCATCGGCGTTCAGGACACGTCAGGACCGAAACACGTCACGGCGCTGTTAAGTAGGATGTGGGGCTGTAAATGTCCCAGTAACAGGAGGGGATGCGTCAACCTGTGGTACAGCCTAGAACCCTGATTTGGCAAAGCGATGGATGCCGCAGATGAACGTTTGGGGAACTTTCTTTGGAGAGTTAAGAATAATTGACTATAACATAATAGCTTCTAACCCGGTGCTATTTGGTGAAACAGACAGGACCGATAGGCTCTTGCTGCAGCAGATAGCATTCTGCAGGCCAACAGGCGGTCCTAGGCTGTTCTCTTAAAAAAGAACAACAAGGAAGAAGTATATTGAGGTACCGACAAGGAAAGAGCATATTGAGGTGCCATACGCTCACTAACGCTGAGCGTTGTAGAACTGTCTGGTCCCTTCCATCCTGGATTCCTATCCAACGCGTGGATTCACGTCCTGCAGTGCTGGGCAGGTGACACTGACCTGTCCTGCAGAATGCCGGCACCACCGCACGCCCTGTGTTAGATGCATTTCCCTAAGGACTGACCCGAGGCCACCTCACAGTTACGGCTGTCATAAAACGACACAGTGACAGTGCTGACGTGGCTGTGGAGAGACTGGAATGCTCGGGTACTCTTGGCCGCGATGTGAAACGGTGCTGGCAATTTGAAGAGTAGTTTGGTGTTCCCTTAAAGCATGAAACAGTTATCAAGTGACACAGCACTGCCTCCTGGAGCAATACCCAAGTGGACCCACAATATACAGGAACACGAGAACTTGTGACTGAATTCTCGTAGCGACAGTATTCCTATCACAAAAAAGGAAACACCACTCAAATAGGTATCAGCTCACGAGTGGGTAAACGGAGTTGGTCTGTTCGTGCAATGGTATGTTATTCGGCCAATAGACTGCAACACCGATGTGCTACAAGGGGGTGGACCTTGGCAATGTTATGCTCGCTGACAGGAGGCCGTCACAGGAGGCCATGGGTAGTGCGGAGTCCACCTATAGTTGGGAGGTGAGTTCTGGGGAACCTGGGGAACCTGGGGACCAGCACGGTGACTGTCGCTAATGATAACGTACTACACGCTTTAGATCTGTGACGTTGTTGGCACAAGACCGTAATGGTAACTGCGTGACATGATGAAGGTATTAGCTAACCCTAGGGTGGTCCTCAGTTTGCAACGTATAAGGTTATTACATCGACATGCCACGCTCCTTAAACCACACAATGTTTTGTGTCAATTGTATTTCAATAAAGCTAGAAAAAAACTCATAAATTAAGAAAAAGAAGAAACGTGGGCAGTGTATAAAGGCTACTATGAAGTATTTTTTTACACTTTAATAATTTTACATTTAAAATAAAATGTGAAGAAAAAGATTTTTTTAATATAAACTTTTTTATGCCTTCCAAACTATAAATTAGTTGGTTGATTTTTAAAAATCACTTAAAATAACAAATAAAATAGGATTCAGGTGTATGAGTTTACTTAGTGAATAAACATCAGATAAGGGAATTTACATCATCAGTTAAAAACACCAGTCTGAAAACCACATATAACCACCATTGACTTGTAGAAAATTTAAAAATTTGACACTACTATTTAAAATTTAGGAAGACATTTGCAGATTCTGTGAATATCAAAAGTGAAAAGGTAATTTCCTGCCAGTATTGAGCTTGGAATTGTCTTTCTGCTTTGTTTTTGATAATGACACTTATGTTAATAAGTTACCATACCTAGCATTGTATCAATATTTAGCCAAGGTATCGATATTATTACTATTTTACTCTAAAATGTCCACACTGCTACAAAATCAGCTAATCATAATGCTCTAAAATGAAGGTCACAATGGTCAGCAATGCTAGGGCTTACTTCTTAGTTTCTTCCCAAAAGATTTCCATGTTGTAATAACCAATGTAATCTAGGTTGCCTTTAAAAGAGTTGTGTCTATCAACTAGAGTTAAATTTTCAAAACTCATAAGATGTAGTTGTACATATAATATATGATATAATATGCACTTTATTTTTTCCCATTACTAGAAGAGAGTTATGTTTCTGTTTTGCCTTGGAACATCACACATGTTTTATTCTCCATTCCTTGTTAGAGCGCAATATTCAAATTGTTGTGTGTGTCAGCGTCGAGGAGAGCTGTCAGCTTTCTCTTAGACACTGGGTACCAGTTTTCAATAAATTTGAGCGCTTAAATTTTTTCAAACTGACGTGTTGCAGTGGATATATGGAAATGTGAATGAAAATACCCAGATTTGAAGGAAAACCAGTCTCAGGCCTATCCTTGGGTATATTATGAGAAATCAGATGTTTTCAGTCAATCACTTCTTGATCAAATTTATTACTCAGTTTTAGGCAGACTTTCTCAAATTCTGTCGCTTCTAAAACTATAAAACTTTCAAGGAGAAGTAATCTCTGGATCTGTAGATATGTACAGTTAGAAAGATGTAGGTAATTTCATGGAAACATACATTATATTTAAAAGAAGAATGGAGACATTTTGATAGCCTAATTGTCTTTCCTCTTATGGTCTGTCTTTGAGTATAAAGAATCTTCCTACTTGCAAGTGTTTTGTATAAAAGATGTATTTTCTCTGATAAATGACTGGGTAAGAGAGACAAAGTGTCTTTCACAAACATGCTGACTTCAAAATAGTTCATTTTTAAAAATCTCTCTCTCTCTCTGACATACTTCACTGGGCATTGGTCATTTACCTTCTCTCACAGTGTTTTTTTTTTTTTTTTCAGAAGTAATTAGATCATTCCTTAACTCAGTTTAGAAACAATTTAAATCAGATAACTTATTTGAGAAATGATTATGAAATATTTTATATTTTGAAAACTAATCAAGTTGTACAGTAATCTGTACGTAGCAGTTTTTGAGCAGATCGACATTTTGATTTGCATGACTGATTGATTCTCTGACTGCGGTGGTGACACAGCTCTCAGTCGTTGCAAGGACAAGTTCAGATTGGTCCTTGTCCCCTGTGTTCCACCAGCACTTGTCATAAGGCTAGAAATCGACGTCAGCCTGGCATCCTAAATTGAGGTTCCAGAAGCTTGAGCATTTCAGGAAGAGTTCATATTAGTAGTGAGATGTCTTGTTGCATGTTCAAATATGTTTAAAGTGTTTCTGTAAACTGATATTGTCAGTAACCATATGTTTCTAGTTGTCAAGTCTATTATATGACAATGGAGAATGTTCTCTGGGTGCTTACTGTGTATTACATTAGGCACCAGTCTATATGTTCTTTCAATGAATTAACTCATTTAATTCTCACAATAGCTATGAGATGGAGCCTGTCATTAACCTTACTTTGTAGTTGAAGAACAGACACAGCATAGGTGAGTAACGGTCAAAGTCACACGTGTAATTAACTAGGGAAGCTGAGGTTCAGCCACAGGCAGACTTGTTCCAGAGCTCAGGCAGGCAAAATGCAAAAAGATATCATTTCTCTACATATTTGAAGGTATTATCCACCGATAGTACCATTAGACCTTGGCAAAGTGACCACATAGAAACATTCAGAGAGACTTTCTCAAAGACGCAGGACTGGGGCTCCACTGACCTTACTTACTTACTTACAACAACGTCTTAGGAGCATGTTCTTAGTCAACAGACAGTCGTCGTGGCCCCGTAACTTTAATCAGCCAACGAATGCAGTGACTGTTGAAGTCGATGGCATCATTACCGTTTCATTCAAGCCTCCCTCTCACTGGTCAGGTGTAAGAATGGTTGGGAATTGGAGTGAGATTTCTGAGCTCGAGTCTTTGAGACCACCGAGAGCAGGTAGGAGGTTTTATTAGGGTACCTGATCTAAATAACTGAACAAAGAAGAAAAGGTGCAACTTTTATGTTTCTATGTTTTCTTATTGCTAAGTGAGAGAACATATTATGATCATCTGAAAAATAGAGGTGGGAATAGTCTTTCTTCAAAGATTTATAATGGAAAAGAAGTATTATATTGATTTTCCTGGAAAAGAATTTAAAGGCCTGCTATAGGCCAGGCATTCTTTTTTTTTTTCATGCTGGAGATACAGCAGTAAACAAAACAGACAACATATCCTGCTCTCGATCTTACTGCAAATTGTTTATGGACCCGTGGAAATCTGTACGAGGAGGAAAGAAAGGTATCCACACGTGGACAGCTTAGCCAGAAACATAGGTAAATAAGACAGGGTTAAAACGTCAGGGAATGGTGGGCCCTCGAAGGAGCTGGGGTGCTCATACACAGCCCAGAGGTTTGAGGCTTCATTTCTTTAAATCATTTTATCAGTCAACCAAACGTGTCTGATTTTTAGAATTCAGATCTTCTCCAAGAACCTCAAGGACTAAATGGTACTTTCAACTGTCCATGGTGATCCCGTTCATACTCGAAAGACCCTACAATGTGTGCTATGAGGAGTCCATCAACATTTGTTTCCACCCACCTCGGGGGAGGGAATCTCAGTACTTGCGGAGTTGGTCCCCTGTTTCTGGTGGGGTCTGACCTCACACAGTTCCTTCCCTTCGAGCTTACGTCAGCATCTACTAGAAACACGTCTGTCTGAAGATGAGTCACATCGAAGTCAACCTGAAAGGAATCAAGGAACAAGCATTTCCTACTAATTAATGTTCATTCCAGGGCTGACCAGAACGAGTGTTCAATATGTAGCTAAGTGGGCAGGACTAATCCTGAGGAAAAATAAATAAGTCAATATTGGAGACTCTGCATCAGTTATTATAATTTTAACACATATTGGAATTGGGAGGTGGCATCTATAAGTGTGAGAAAAGAGATGCGGAGATCTCACACATCAGTGAAATCAGTCAGCATTTGTCTGTCTTTATGTGACTGATGTCACTTAGCACAATGCCTTCCAGGTCCATCCATGAAGTTTCAAATGGCAGAATTTCTCTTGTTCCACAACTGTATGGCATTCCTTTGTATATATGTACTTTTTTTCATTTCACTGTAGACATCGTGGCTGTGTCTTGGCGATTGTAAACAATGCTGCAGTGAACATGACAGTGCAGATACCGCGGTGAGATGCTGCTTTTATTTCCTCTGCATGTGTACCCAGAAGTGGAATTGAATTGCTGGGTCATGTGGTAGTTGTAGTTTTAGCTTTTTGAGGACCTTTCATAGTGGTTGGAAGATTTTCTTTCAGCCCTTTGAATATGTCATGCCACTCCCTTCTGGCCTGCACAATTTCAGCTGAAACTCTCCTGATAGACCTTTATGTGTGACAAGTTGTTTTTCTCTTGCTGCTTTCGATTCCTCCTCTTGTTTTTCACTTGGGACATTTTAATTATAATGGGTCTTGGGATGGGTGCCTTTAGGTTCATCTTGTTTGGAACACTCTAGGATCGGAGTGCCTGAGTTTCAAATCTCAGCGTCACCATCTCACAGCTCGGTGATTTGAGACAAGTCAGTTAACCTCTCTGAGCCTCCAGGCCCTCATCTGTAATACACAGGTAATTCTTCCTATGAACTATGACTTATGTACATATACAAATATCCTATCAAAGAAACACCTATCAAAGTTTAGCTAATGTGAGTTTCTGAACACCAAATAAAGAAGCTGAAATGATAATAACAGGTCCTTAGTTTTCCACCTTTATCTTAAGGAGAAATGAGTCCATGGGAAATCACCCAGTTCTGATGGAGACTGGAGTCGGGAGGTGGGATCGATTGAAGAAGACTGAATCTCTTCCAGGGTCTGGGACTGCTTATTGGGTTCATTCAGATGGTAATCTGACTCCAAACTTGGCACTGTAGCTTTCCTCTGTAAGCACAAGCTACGCACTTGAATGTGGTGTCACTACAGAGCCCAAGTTCTGGCCGAGGTACAATTACTAATATCATCTCTGTCACTTGGTATGTTCCTGGGGAAGAAGAAAATCCACAGAGTGAAAATCTCCTCCCTGAGGGCCAGAGGTAGAGAGGTCTAGGGACAGATGTCAGGACGATAACTCTGTTTTATTTTATTTGTGTTATTTTTACTGTCATTAGTGGCCACATAGTGAAATAAATATGTGATTCTTTTATACTTTCAACTGAGCATCATGTATGCTTAATTTTTACGCATGCATGAGATAGGTGAAGTTGAAAGAAGCCTTCTAAAACTCCCCCAGAACGGTCTGTAAACCATTCCTGCGCGTGCTCCCCGTCTGGCTTCTCACAGCGCGGTGGTAATTGATGTCCCATGTCCTCCCAGTTCTCCCGCGTGACTCCGGCTTGATGTGGGCCCATCCATTACCCTCAAGGCCAGACATTACAACCAGGTTATCATCCTGTCATCCTCAGCTTTCCTTTGATAAATGATCCTGCATCCTCATGATGCTTCATCATCTCTTCTTCATCTTCACTATTGCAAGGGACAACTAATGGTTTTCCTGCTGGGAGTTCTGTGTTCTTTCATTCTGTTCACTAAACTCTCGTTGTAGTGGTTTTTCACATGCCTTCCTGATTAAATCACTCCCTGCTTTAAAGTATTTAACACATTCAGAAATAAGGTACAGACTCCTTAGTATAGCACACTAAATGATTATTGATTAGTCCCCATTTACGACCTAGTCCCAAATGTGCTCTCCTACATGGGAGTTTATTTGGTTTCCAAGTCAGATGTGTGTGTGTTAATGACTGGCCTCTGGTCATTCTCCCCATGCTTGGAAGCTGACGGGGATCAACCTGGTGGGGCGTCTGCCTTGAGGCTAATGGGTGCATGTGCAGGATGGAGCACTGTGCTGTGGGGGTGCCATTTGTGGTACTAGCGTAGTGAGGTGTTTTCCAGACTGGGTTGTAGTTAATCCCTAATGGCTAACTGCCTTTTGAGAGGGTGGGTCTGGCTAAAAACATGACCGGATCAGGGTGCTCCAAAGACAGCCTTCCGTCCATATTGTCTGTGTCTGTTTATCTATTGTCATCTATCACCCTCTTCTAGCCTCTCCCTGTTTGGTTCCGGTTCTCTCTGAGCTCTGACTAAGACATTCCCTGAATGCGACTTGAGGGCAAGCCTATGTCCTTTCATTTTCTATCATCTAGTGTTTTGTCTGGTATTCCGATTGATGAGTAACGAATCTATTTAATCTATAAGTGATCACGTTAATGTCACATGATATTACTAACCTCTCACTTGCATCACTATCTTCTGTGTTATCTGCTCAAATGGTGGCATCACAGGGCCTCAGGACTCGATGCCAAGTCCCCTCTCTGTTATCTGAGGCCTTTACACTAACCCCCGAGACCACGGTGCATAGCCCCTCCCCCCGCGCTGTGTAACACTGAGCTCCAAGGAGATGGTTTGCTCCGCGTGCCCGAGCACACGTTGTGCACCCTGCACATCTGCCTTTGCACAACTCTTTCATTTTCTCCGTCACGATCTGAGGCTCCGGGACCTAATGTATTTTTTCTTTTTGTTTATTTAAAAACTTCTTTATTACAATTTTTAAATATTTTACTTTATTCTATTCTTTTTATTATTGAATTTATTGGGGTTAGTAAAATTATAGAGGCATCAGGTGCACAGTTCTGTAATACATCGTCTAGGGTTGCATCGTGTGCTCACCACCCGGAGTCAGCTCTCTTTCCGTCACCATCTATTTCCATATATTTGACCTTCATTAAATGTGGATTACTAAAGTGTAATTCACATACATTTTTTAATCAGGTAGTTTGTTTTATTATTGTTGAGTTTTGAAAATTCTTTCTGTATTTTGGATGGCAGTCCCTCATCAGAGGTGTCTTCTGTAAATAATTTCTCCCGGTCTGTGGCTGCTCTGCTCACCTGATGTCGCCTTTCACAGAGCAGAAGCTTTTAGCTTTAATGAAGTGCAGCTTATCAGTTATTTCTTTGGTGGTTTATGGTGCTGTATCTAAAACTTCACTGTCACACCCAACGTCACAGGTTTTCTCCTAGATTATCTCCTAGTAGTTTTATAGATTTTCATTTTACATGTAAGTTTGTGATTCATTTTGAGTTGATTTTTGTGAAGGGTCTAAGGTCTATTTCTGTATTACCGTATTTTTCTGTGTGTAAGATGATTCTTTTGTCTAAAAATTTTAGACCAAAATTGGGGGTCATCTTATACACAGGAGTAACTGGTTGAGAGGGTTTCTTAATGTTGGGTTAGAAAAGTAGGGGTTGTCTTATACATGAGGGTGTCTTATACACGGAAAAATATGATGATTTTTTTCATGTGGATATCATATGTTCTATTGTCCCAGCACCGTTTGTTTAAAAGGCTGTTTTCTCTATTGAATTTTCTTTACTCCTTTGTCCAGGATTAGTTGCTTATGTTTATATGGGCATGCTTCTTTTTATTTATTTATTTATTGTTAAATTTATTGGGGTGACATTGATTAGTAAAAATTACATAGGTTTCAGGTGTACAATTCTACAATACATTGTTTATGTGTTCATTACTGAGAGTCAGTTCCCTTTCCCTCACCATGTATTTGAGTCTCTATCCCTTCTCTCCCACCCCCTCGCCCATTACCCTCAGGTAACTACTTAATTATTGACTGTGATCATGAGTTTTGTTTCTTTGTTGCTTTCAATTTTGTGTTCCACATAGGAGTGGAATCATGTAATTCTTGGCTTTTTCTGTCTGGCTTATTTCACTTACTTAGCATGATGATCTCAAGATCTATGTTGTCATAGATGGCCCTATTTCATCTTTTCTTACAGCTGAGTAGTATTCCATGGTGTATATGTACCACAGCTTATTTATCCAGTCGTGTATTGGAGGACACTGGGCATATTTCTGAGCTCTCTATTCTGACCTATTGAACAATTGGTCTGTTCTTCCATCAACACCACCCTGGCTTGAATTCTTCAGCTTTACAGAAAGTCTCGAAGTAAGACAGTCAGTCCTCCAAAACTGTGTCGGATATTCTGGATCTTTCTCCTCTCCATATAAGGTTTAGAATGAGTTTGTCAATATCCACAAACTAAATTGCTGAGATTTTCATCGGGATTGCACTGAAACCATTGATAAAGTTGGGAAGAACTGACTTGACAATATTGAGTCATTTTATCCATGAACATTTATTTCTACATTTATTTAGTTTATTTATTTGTTTAGTTCATTCATACATTCATTTGTTTAGAGTAACTCACTGTAATGGCCCAAGCCACCACCTTAAATACCATCTTCAGGTGAGGATGTCAGGTGTTGGGGCTGGGGGGAGTCAGTTATGGGACGTGACCAGGAAAAGCATGGTAAACCAGGGTAAGGTTGTTATGCAGGTTTATGTTGTCTCTTCTGCATTGGTAAGAGTTCCTAGAGATAAAGTCATCCCCTTTCTCCTACTACAGAGAGGAAGACACCCTCCCAAATGGGGGTTTCTCCACCATGCAGAAATGTCTGTTATAGGGGGTGATTTCTACTTGGTTTTCAGAACATCTCCCATATCTGCTATTTTTTAAAATTAATATAGCCTAATTCTTATGCCAAGTAGACACATTTGGGGTGGAACATTCTGTTCCATTATTGCTTCTGGGCTACATATCTGTATAGCATGATACGGGCATCATCGTATATGTGGTCTTCATTGATCAACATGTTGTTACGTGGTGCATGACTACATTTAAATGTTCTACATTTTGTTCAGTTTTGTATGGAACTCTTAATTTTTGTTGAAGGTGAGTATTGTGTCATTTTTGCCATTTTGATTGGAATGTAACAAATCATTCATTCTTGCAGCAAGAATCTGACATGATATTTGCTTATAATTAATTTATAAACAGAGACTGGGACCCACATTTCCAAAGGTTAAATATTGAGCCTATAATGACCACACACCTGCCATTTCAGAAATCTGTCTGACTTCAGTATTTTTTCTTGTGTTCCCTCTAGATACCCAGACCCATATTTGCTTCAGGAAAGACTATGCCTGAGCATTATACTACACCTTTTCAGAAACGCTCTGCTAGGAAATGTTTGATTGCTTTGCTCCTCCTTTCTCACCACTTCTTTTAGAGCCCAAACTACTTCAACAAAAATGCATTGAAAACATTTTTTAGCTGCAGTGCTAGGCTCTGCAGAGGTCCTTGTCTGCACCTGCAGAAGTAGAAAAGTCCCACAGAGATGTCTTGGGTGGATCTTGAGTTAGTCACGACAGCCCCTTCATGATGTCACAGGCAGTGGGGCGGGGCGTGAGGAGACAACAGGAGATGTTAAGTACCGGTGAAATCTTAGATTGCATGCAGTTCAAGGACACTGAGCTGCATACACCGCATGGGCAATTAGAAGCAGTTATTTGGACAGAAGCATGGAAATGCAGAACAGTATTTGCATTTCAAAAATGCAAGATGGCAGGAGCAGTGGTGACACGGTGTCACATAGAAATGACAGTATCCTCTGTGATTTAAAAGGGGCTGCAGTTCTCAAGATTTTGAAAATATTTGCTTTATGAAGTTCATAAACCCAGGGCAGGAGACATGTGAGGACATTGTGACTTAAAGTTTGAGTCCTTTTTGAGTTATTGTCACGATCACATTATAGAAATAAGCACAACCACCGTGGGCAGGGAAGCTTATTTCCGTGTTAAATAGTACATTTGCCGTAAGGCTCTCTAGGTCTGTAAATGTTTCAGGAACTTTATTTCTCTGACATTCTACCTTGTACCCTCAGAATAGAGATTCTTTCCTTGAGTCAATACATCGTCTCCCAAGAGCCCTTGACCCGTCGCTGGAAGCCCTCACACGACCGCTCGTCATGTGGGAACGGTCCTGTCCAAAGTCAGCCCGCCCAAAGCCCGCTCGTGCTCGTCGTGAAGTCAGGACTCGGTGGCATTTGCTGCTGTTGCATTTTTAGTTTTGTAAATAAATGATGTTACTTCTACCGAATCAGTGACGGCCATTTTTAAGGATTATAAAATGGTATTAGACAGATATCCCATTCATATTTATAGAGGACATCTTATAAAATTGAAGTTATGACTTCTTTATTTGTATGCTTATATACATATTGAAAATTCCAAGAGAATATAAAAGTCTAAGCAACTAAAATAACTTTATATTCTATTAACTGAATAATATACATATTGCAAACATTGGAAAAACTAATATAGCTCAATTAAGAAAATTTAATAAATGGATTAAATCTGTGCTAAAATGTCATCCTGGTTTTAAAATTGATTAAATAACAACACTATTCCAAAATGAAAAACCTCCTTCGGGAAATATAATTGCAGTGCTCCTGTCTAGATGTAGTTATTGCTGTGACTGTCTTAACGTTGTGCAATTCAGCTTTGGATATCATATAACATTATAATAGATTAGAAATAAAGGACTAAAAATTACTGCCCGGAAACGTACTGCTTATTTTCCATGAAGTATCACCCGACGGTGTCGCCATATCTTATTACCCCTTTCAGCTAATTAAAACGTAATGTCCACTCACATTTGTCATTTATCGGACACTCACTGGCGTTATGACGCGTGAGAACGCGTTGGCATGCGTTCTGGGCAGCGCATCTGCCCGGTGCAGGACCAGGGGTCACGGGCACGGGAAGTGGGCTCAGAAAGGCATCGCAGTGAGAAGGGACAGGGATCTGTTCTCAAAAGCGGTCCGTCACTCGGGGAGTAGCCCGTCCCAGGAAGCCGTGTGACACGCATGACCCCACCTGTTTGCTTTCATTATCCAAATCTTACAAAGGTGATCCACCATTAACCTTGATACCATTTTGTGTGTGGTCTCCTCTGATCCTCCGAGGAAGGCAAACACGCAAGCAAAAGAAGAGGAAACCTTAAGGCACGTGCTCCCAGATTCAAGGCGTTAAATAAGCTGTGAACACAGTGAGAACCCACCTTTACACGTTTGCTCTCCCACCGAGGTCATTTAGTCCCCGTTCGTGGCCACGGGTGGCCGCCATAACTAAAAATGGATTTTATTCAGTTGATTTGGATCACTGAAAGCTGACATTTTCCCCACTAGGATCGGTGTGACCTTTTGTTAAATACCCTGCCCTTGTTTTTGTCGGAAGGGGAAGGCAGCCGTTGAGCACAGCATTTTGAATATTCAGGCAAACTCTTTGAAGCTCTGTTTGCTACCACGTATTAGACAAAAGGCTCACGGTCGTGTTCCTGTAGACACAAAAGACAAATCGTCGCTGCGAACTCCCATCGCCAGTCCTGCCCCTGGCTGGACACAGGCCTGCGGAGCAGGTCAGCCCTCAAACTGCTGTCTGTGAGCGGAGCAGGGACAGTCACAGATTCAAGTCACAGGCACAGCAGCGCCCGCCTGCGTCCGTCGGCCAGGCCGCGGGTGTGAGGTCCTTTCCCGGCTGTGTTCAAAGGCAGGAGATCGGAGACAGCGTCCACCCGCCGCCGGCCAGGTCGGCAGGGGCTCCCGGAACTGCCCAGCAGGGGCACAGTTCGCCGAACTCACTTTCAGGTGAAGACTTCCCTGGAGGTTAAGGTGACAGATGATTATATTACGTGACTCCTGAATAGCGACCTTGTAGCCATGAACTCCAGGGGGAGCCACGCCTGGGACTGACATGTGTTTAGATGCACAGCCCACAGGAAACGGAAACTCGAGGAGAGTGTCCGTCTGGGTACGACATGCAGATGTCATCAGACACTGAACTGCTGTCAGAGTGGAGACTGCCACAGGCCATTGGACAGTTTTGCTACCAGGAGGTGACGCAGTGCGGTGGAGGGACAGCTACGCCGGGTCCAGGCCCAGTGCTAAGAGGACTGGATGCCCCCTTGGTCACTTGGAGTCCTGCGCTGCCCCGTGCGAACTTAGACTTCCTTCTGGAGGGAACAGTATGGGAGCCCTGAGACGTGATGGGGAGCACGGGCGCCCCAGCCCAGTCCCAGCTTCCAGCCATCCCTGCGCAGGGCCCGGGCACGTGAATGGAGTCATCCTGGCAACTCAGTGACCACAGTCAGTACCGCACGGAACCAAAGAACCAGCCGTAGGTCTCACCGACTTCAGTCTGTGGCCCAGAGTATTGTGAGAGATTGAAAGGGCTGCTTTTGTCACTAAAAATTTGAGCACTTGGTTACACAGCAGTAGATAACCATAAGAAATGCTCATCTTGAATTTGTTTTGCTTCTTTTAATGCAATGAGTTGCCTATATTGGAAATGATATGTGTGCAAATCCTAAAACTAAGAAACTATGTATATGTCAACATTTGGGGGTGGGGGACAGACAGGGACAAGCAGCCAGTGAAGGGTGGGAACCAACAGAGGAGACATTCGAGTGTGAAATGAGGAAAAGGTGTCAGCATGAAGAACACAGCTCTTGCTGCTGGACGTTACTATTCACACGTCCGTTGGAGCTGACTGGCTGGAGGACACGGCCTCCATGTGGCAGCATTTGGTTTCTTCCACGTGACATGTCACCTTTGATTATGGGATGATTTCGACTCATGAGGGAATTTGTTCTATCCAACTGCCTTGCCTTTAAGTACAGACAACGTAAGAGTTGCTAAAAGTCTCTCTTAGTTTGACTACTTTAAGGAAATAAAGCATAAAACCTAAAGGACTCCTATTTCACCCTAACCTACCTCCTGGCTAATGACATGAACGGTGTCTTACTATGTCTCCATAGTGGACGACACTAAAATTTCAGCAAGGGAAGAGAATGATCAGAATAGCCTTCATTCTTCATCGAAAACACCAACCCACCGTTAACAAAATCCCCACAGCTACATGTCGCACATAGTTTTTAGAGGTTAGAAGTTAGATCAGCTCAGATACCTTCCTCGGAAAATAGGAAGACGTTAAAAGGCAATTCAGAAATTGAGAAAGACCAGACTACTGACTCAGCAGTGCAACTTTCCAAGTTCCATCAAGGATTTTAACTGACCGAGGCTTCATGTAAGCTATTCATTAGGTGGCTACTGTTTATTACTCCAAGTGAACGTAGTCCCAGCGGAACTGAGACAACCTTTCAGTTTCAGGATGGCTCCTGCAGACTATTTGCCGTGATAGCTGAGAGTCACCTTTACTCCTGCACTAAATGAACGATGCGCACGTTCTGTCCCTGCCACCGCTGCATGGTTTTGCCTTTGGAATTAGTCACGTCCAGGTGACCCTGAATGGCACACACACCGGTTGCAGAAGCCACGCGTCGTATCTCACGATCTCGGCGTCGTTAGGAGAAATCACGGACGTGAATCGTGCTTGATGGATTCTTAGGACCAATTCGTTCTGAGTCTTGATTCATCAAAACCCAACAGTTTGGGCCCCGAGAGGAATGCTGGCAGCGGAGACAGAGCGAGGGGGCCCCGGGCTGTGGGGGTGCTGGTCGGCCGCATAGAACAGCCAGCTGCAGGGCATGCGGCCACACAAACCGTGCCCTGGACACAGCTGGAGCGGGGGACGTGGGGTGCCAACCCGCTGTGCTGTGCTTTCCAAGTCCCCTTTGCTTCCTAACGGGTCCGCTGCAGGAGCTGTCGTTGCTCCCACATGGATGACTTCTCAGCGGCTGTGGCCCCAGATCTGGCTTTCACGACGGTGGCCAGCGAGACACAAGAAAACTCCCCTGCCTTTTTACCGGACCCAGACGGACGCAGGGGTGGCACCATCTGTCAGGCAGACAGACACACCTGAGTTCAGGTGGATCTATGCTGGAATGGATTCTTGGCGCGGTCCATCTCTCCATGACAGTAACGAGCAGGAGCTACTTTGGGGACATTGCTAAGGGGTTTGGGTCAAGATAGGGCACGAGTCCACCCAGAAATGATGGACAAGTGACATCGGAAGCTAATTACGTGTTATGGCTCCTCCGGCGGTCACTGGGACTGGTGGGCTGGGTGGGCACGCTGCTTGTCTTAAATGAGATACGACCCCGTGGATAAATAGTGACGATAAAGCCAGAGTCTGTGCTCCAAGCCTTTCATTTATGTTCCAACACTCTCCAGATATTCCTACGACTGACGAAGGTAAAATATTCAAAATATTAGCCACTATTGACCTAGGACACTTCCCACGTCCCAAGGGCTGTGCCAAGGGCATTACATATTTTATTTTGTTTAACCTTGTACCATGTCAGTGAGATGGGCAATATTTTTCCTGTTTTCTAATTTAGGAACCAGACTGAGGCCGACAGACGTTAGGTCACTGCAGAGACACACAGAAGTGACAGAGGTGAGATGAAGCCAAGACCAACATTTCTTAAACGTTAACCTTCACACGAAGCTCTCCTCCGTGATGAGACAGATTTTGGTGGAAAGGTTCAAACGCACTAAGCACGCGCCGGTTTCTTTACTGATTCCGCATGGTATAAACCCTAAGTACCAGGTGACGAACGGGACGGTCTCAGTTTGGGTTGCCTTGCGACCGTCAATGGTTCAAGTCCACGTGACTTATGTGTGTGGCTGTTGCAGGAAACATGCGACATGGGAAGGGACAGGAGCCAGTAAGGGGACGTGTCATTGAGCAGGTCACAGCTGTGAGTGCTGGAGCCCAGTCCCACGGGAGGACTCCGGGAGCCGGTGCAGGGCACGTTGTCCCCTGAGCAGTGTCCGAGAGCTGCGTTAGGGACCTGTCGGTGCCCGGGAGGGGCCGGACCGGGGTATTTCCAGGTGCTCTCACCCTTGGAGCCTGTCCTGCGCAGGCAGGGCAGCCAGCGGAAGCTGCGTTCGGGCCACACGCCCCACAATGGCGTCCTGGCTGCGGTGACGGGATGCGACTGCAGTGACCCCTGCAGTTACTGCCCCCTTCTCGGTCTTGTCGCTTCCATGGAGATTTCCCTGATCCACGTCTTCCCTCTGCAGCGCCCGTAGTGCTGCCGCTCCCCTGAAGACGGCTCGTCGTTTGACACTGTGATTTGCTACAACTTTTGCGCGCGCTGTAACTGTCCCAGGAAACCCAAGTCCCCCGCGCGCGGATCCCGCCGGCCTCCCAGGCCTGGCGTGTGGCTCGCTGGCCCCGGCCCTCGCTGGCCCATGTCCGCCCGCACCGGCTCCTTCTCCCACTTTCTTCGGAGGCACACGCCCAGCGTTTGTCTTGGCGGCCCTGCCTGCCGCGTCCGTCCCCGGGATGCCGCCCACGTTTGGGGGTTGTGTCTGTGCGCCCCCTCCAGACGGTCGCCCAGGGGCGCCTCACCCCGACGTCGGTTCTGAGACCCAGACTTGCAGTGTCGTTCATGGTTCTCCCATTGGGGTCGGAACCTCGGGGGTTCTGAAACCAGACGGCCCATTTTACCTCCCCCATTGTCTCCTCCGTGCTGGGGGCAGACCCGGGGCCTCCCCGCAGGGCACCCCCACGCCCCTGATCCCACTCGCGTTCCGGGCAGGGGCAGTTGCCAGACCGGAGTGACCAGGAGTGACCAGGAAGACAAGTCAGCTGTGCTTCCTTCCAGGCCCTCCCCACAGTCCCGCCCGGTCCTGTCCCCTGTGCAGGCCCCGTCACTCAGCTCCTTCAGGCTCCTGGTTCCAAGAAGTGCTTTCTCCTCCCTTCGCTCGGGCCGCAGCGGGGACGCGGCTGTCACCACCCCGACCTCCGGGCACCGAGCTCTGACTGCAGTGCCCCCGCTCCCGGGCTGCGCCTCGCTGCGTGGTGCGCGCTCTAAGTTCGACCCCGCTGCAGCAGGTCATGCCTGAGCCCAGGGACCTGCCCGACGGGTGACCCAGCCGGTGACGTCTTCTCTCTTCTCTCAGCTCTCGTTCTGTCGTGGCCGGTCCCGGCAAGGACACAGCCGTCTCAGCTTCCTCGCCCGGGACCAGCGGAAGCACACTGTTCTAGAACAGCGGCCTGGCTGCTCCTGGCCTTCAGCCCCCTGCTCCGTGTGACCACACCGGCTTAGCGCCGGCCTTGTCGCCACGGGGCGTCTGTAGACCCGGTTCGGAGCTTTCCCGTGATCTCCGCATCCGAAGTTAGAAGCTGGTCGTATAACTGTTCTCTTCAGGGTTCTTTGGTGATTTCTCCATTACAGACACCAAACTGTGTTTCTAAAACACAATTTCCCTTTTACAGAAACGCTCGGAGGGCGGCACGGAACTCGAAGGCCGTGCTGACCGTGACTGACCCCGGCGCTCGGCGCGGGCTCTTCTTCTCTCCATTTCTCCCTTCTTTTAGCTTCTAACTCCTGCGAGGTGGCCTTTTTCTCTTAGTTCTCTGATTATAAATGAATTGTTGTTTAAAAAATGTTTACCTGGGGTCAAAATAATTGAAGAGACATTTTTTACCTAATATTTAAAATCTCTTCTGTTTCCTCATTTCCAACCTCTGACTGTACATCACAATCTAATGGGGAAGGTTTCCTGGTTTTGTTTGTGGTGATCTTGAGTTTCTATTTTTAAATCTTTTCTTTTTTTTACAGCTTTATTTTGTTTCTTTCCTTTTATTTTTATTGTTAGACTCACTGGGGTGACATCGGTTGGCAAGAATGACATGGGTCCGGGCGTACAGTTCTACAGTGCCTCGTCAGCTTGTTGTGCAATAAGCTCACCACCCGGTGTGACTTCCCTTTCCATCACCGTGTAGTTAGCTCCCCCCTCCTCTCCCACCCCTCCCCACTCCTCCCCAAATAAACAGTAAACTAGCGATTGTATCCATGGATTTGTTTGTTTGTTTGTTTTTTCTTTGTTGCTTTCAGTTTTATATTCTGCACATGACAGTTTTAATTTCAAGTACACTAATTAAGGAATAAAAAGATACTACAGAGTGACAGGAGGCATGACACATCACAAACACATAATTCATTTACCTAAATGTGTCTAATGATATAGTTTGGAAATGTATAGGATGAAAACTTGCAGAGTTTTAAACAGAAAAGGTCACATCCACAACCATGTATAAAGCAAAAGTTTAAAGAATTAATCACAGGCAAAAATGTAGACACATCTATGAGAAACAGATGAATCAAGCTGTGTTTATCTGTTTTTAATTGTGATTCTGTTGCCGGAGATTTGGATTAAATAGACCTAAGATGGAATGGAACGTCTGTAACTTGCAAAGAAAAGTCCGTTGGTGCACGTCCTTCCTGGCCCGGGCATCACTGCTCCGTGATTGCTCTTTAAGAGCCCGCAGGCTTGAACGTGCCTGTGACCTGACCCAGGAATCTCAGTTAGCTGGTCAGGGAAAGCGTTGTGATGTGAAGCTGCTGCCTACAGTCTCTCCTGTTGGCTTCAGCGTAGAAAACTGCAGACATGGCCCCGTGAAGTGCAGAGTTTGTTAAATTAGACACTGCCGAGGACTGCGAAGTTAACATCAGACCCGCTGCGCGGCTGACGCGTGCTTGGGCGTGGCGTGCTGACGGTACGGAGGGATCGAGAGAAAGTACCGGAGCGTGCAGGACGGCGGCGGCAGCTCGCGCCTGGATCGCCGGCACCGGCAGACCGGAGCGTGCTCCAGCACGACATTTGCCACTCAGTGGGCAAAACTCCCCTTTTGCAAAAGCGGGAATAATGCCACCAACTTGCAGGACGCAGGGGAGAGGACGTGTGAACCACGGGCTTCGCGTAGACAAGGAAACGAGCCATTTCCCCTCCAGAAGCCTGAAAGGACAAACCGGCTCATTGGGATGCGGTGCGGTCAGGGGACAGCGTCGGACTTCTCGGCGTGGGTTCAGCCAACTCGTGCTGCCCCCACCCCAGGCTTTGTCGTTCACCGAGGGGAGATCATCGAAAGAGGCGGACGGCACCAGTCGGTGGTCCTGCTGTTTCCATTGGCAACCAAGTGAAAACAATGGCAACGCTTCACTTGGGTCCTTAGTGCCATTTACTCGGAACATTTGCTGAGCACCCACTGTGTGCAGAGACATGGACTGGGAGGTCATGGCCGTGAGACATTGGTTGTCACGCGTGGAAACTGCTAGAAGAAAATAAGTTTTTCTAAATACAAATATACTTGTGTTCTCTGAAAAAACATTCTTCTGATCTGCCTCATTTTTACACATTAGGATTTCTGGATTTACCCTGAGCTGTAAATGTCTCTTTGCAAACGTCTGCACAATTCAAATTGCCGGGAAAAGAGTGGCCCTTGTCCTCTGTGCGGAAAGCGACTTGAGTCAGGTGAGAAAATTCCCTCTAGAATTTCCTACTGGAAATACAGATACATCTATCCCCCCGCCCAATACAAATAAAGCAAAAGGTGATTTCTCGATGTTTTGAATTTTTTTTAAAGGTCCTAGGACAGTGGCAGTAAGCAGGCAGCATGTCATTAAATAACATTAAGTAGTAAATCCGTTATGGTGACCTTTCTCATAAAAGCAAGCTACGCAGTGACCAGCTGCAGAAGGTCAGATGAAGGGTCCAAAGCATCTTTCTTTCTGCGCCTCCCAGCTGTGTGGCCGGTCCCCACCAGGCCGAACAGCACGGATGGCTCACGTCTCCCACGGCCCTCGGTCTCTGTGCAGTTCTGCCCCGACGCCCACCTCTGTGACCCACCGTGTGCCAGGGCAGCTTCCCGCTGAGGTGACTGCACTCGGAGCGATCTGCGTACGTAGTTCTGCGCTCTGTCATCACCTGCGCATCACCCAACCTGCCTGGCAGGACAGGAGTTGGTGCAACGCGGTGACATTGCGGACTGACTGACGCCTACTTATTTATGCTGTGTGTGCACTCGCATTTATTCAGTTTTCAAAATTGTTTTTCTTTCTGTACAATCTGCAGAAGCGCCTCATCCCAAAAATGGAAAGGATCGTGAAGAAAATAAGAATATTACAATAATCCGTAATATAATCCCCTTGGACCTCATTTGTTAATGTGCTAAGTGCAGAAGGTATTATTTTTTGCTTTTATTTTGTTAAAAAAATGACATTGTCCCTCTTACACTCTTACATCGTTTGCATCCTCCCTTCAGGTTTGCCGACATGTCACTCATCATCTTGGCCTGTTGTTCTGAACTGGAATGGTGTCCCCTCTCAGTTCGGACGCTGAAGTCCCGACCCCCAATGTTACTATTTTTGGAAACAGGGTCTAACCTGATAGGTTAGTGTCTCCTTAGGACAGGAAGCATGCTGTCCATGCCCACAGAGCAAAGGCCACCTGAGACTCAGCTGGATGCGTCCTCTGCAAGGCCTCGGAGAGGGTCCTCATCAGAAAGCAGCCCTGCCGGCACCTCGAACTTGGACTCGCGGCCCCGGACCGGTGCGGGAGTGCATTTCTGCCATTCGAGCCCCCGCGTCTGTGGTGTCCCGTTACGGTGCCCCGAGGGGACCGACGGACGTGGACAAGTACGTTTCTGTAACCACATTGTAACCAGGACATCCTCTCTTCTCTGCGTCGTCATTTAGTTTCACTTTCTTACTGTTGGACGTCTCACGTACCCAAAGGCATTTAAATCTTAATCCTTACTTTCATAGGAAACGACGCGCATTTCCAAACGCCGTGCACCCTGGGGCCCGCGTTAGTGCGATGGGTGTTACCCGTCCGCGAGCCGCGGGAGCCTGGGGCTGCCTCCGCGCGTGTCCGCGCTCGGGCGTGGGTGCTGGGGAAGCCTCTGGAAGCCCGGTGGCCCAAAGTCCCATCTAATCGTTTCTTGTTCATGTTGAATTTTTTGATTTGTGGTGAATTGATCTATGTTCCTTTCTACATTTCTACTTTGTGACTTGCACGGGCACGTCCTTGTAGGCATTGTTTTTAATTATATGAGAAAGACATGCTGCTGGTTTTCTACCACAGGAGAATTGCGCGCGGAGCCAGGAGGTCGTGGTGAAGGACATTGGTTTCGGTGACACGAGAACCACTTACCTGAGGGGGGTGGCACTGGGAGCTGCTTGGTGTCCACGTCACCCCTTCCTTGCTGTGTTTTCCTTCTAGCTGCTGCTTCTCGTACAGTCTTCACCTCCTCTTGTACTTTCTGAAGTGGCGGTGTTGCCCAGGGCCAGCGCCTCGTTGTGCACCCTCTGGTGACTCAGTGTCCCGTACCCACGTGCCGACGAATGTCCCAAATCTGCCACTTCTTCTCACGTCCCTCTGAGCCCAATTTGTCTCTTCTGGTGTCTCTCCAGCAGTGACCTGGCCACCCACTTGGGTCCTCACATCACTGGCACAGATGCCACCCGGGACTTGTGTACGTGCTTCAGTGGGTAACATCTAACGAGCCGACGTTCGCCTCCTTCAACCGACAGGGACTGAGACGCCTCGCAGCATCAGACAATGTGCTAGACGCTTGGGACACGGCAGGGAACTACACAAAGTCATTGTGTTCGGAGGGGGGCGGGGTGAGAGGGTGTATTTCTCCGGCCACATGCACTCGAAGAGTCCAGGGACGGCCGTGCGGGGAGCAGCGGTGACCTCGCTGGCTAAGGCGTGGTCCTCAGGGAAAGGACAGGCTCCGGCAGGGCTGCGCATGAGGCCTCCCGGGCGAGGGTCAGGCTCGGGGGTGGGGGGGGGGGGACTGTGTGCAAAGCGTTCCGGACCCGGAGGCTCTCCTCTGTCCGTGGGCGGTAGGAACCAGACGCACATCAAACGGCGTTTCCGTGACGGACAAGGCGACAGACTGTGACGCGCCCTTAAGCAGCACGTGATCGGGGCAGGTTGCCCGCCAAGAAGAAACCTCTTTTCAAACGTCCCACGGGCGGGTGTTCGTCGGCGTGAGGCGGCCGACCTCGCGGGGGGCTGCGGGCAGAGCAGTGCGGGCTCGTCCCCCCGGCGGCCCCGGTGGGGTGCAGCTCTGCATCTTGGCGTGACGGGACACGGACGGATGTCACGCCGAGGAGGGGGACCGCTGGGGGCCGTAGGGAGGCCGTCATGGGAGCTTGCGTTCTCAGCAAAGTAGGATGGACAGTAATGACAATGAGCACGTTTTGGCAAGGGATGAAGGTGACGCAATCGACACCACCCTACTCGTGCTGCCGTGGGGGACGCAGGCCGTGTGCGCCCGACCCCCCACCGCTGCCGGGACTGGGAGCGCTTTCGGGGGCGGGGGCTGTGCCGTCGCGCCTCCTTTCAGCGTCTGCGCGGCACGTGGGCCTCGGTAAGGACATGAACGACGGGGCGGACAGGAAGGAAGCACACGAAGCAGACTGTTTCTGAGCAGGGCGGCGTGCTGCGTGGGGGTGCGAGGGGTCGCGAGCTGCGCAGGGCAGCCGCCGGGCCAGACCCACCTTCCGCGGTGATGCCAGCGCGGGGCGTCGCCCCTGAGCAGGTGGGCTGTGCCCCGAAGGCCCGCCGGGGGCACTGACACGGTCAGCAGCTCTTCGCCTGTCCCCCAGGAGACGTGCAACGGAACACGCGTCCAGCCCGGCGCGGTCACGGGCCTCGTGCCCTTCGCCCAACCGCTGCGCCCCTCGGGTTCATGAGAGTTCAGGCCGAATCGGTGCCGGAGAGCCACGGGGGCGGCGCCCCTAACGAGAAGCTGTTGGACGCTCAGCCTCTGTGACCGTCATCCCTACTCCAGCTCCTGGAGCTCACACCGTTGGCAGGACACCTGACAATGATGCAAATAGAATGTAAGCTGCCGGATTTGGGGGTCCAGGAGGAGGCACACTTAGGGAGAACGGCCCCTACACGGGGCACAGGCTGCGTCTGCTGTCGGCCGAAGACTAGAGGGAGGCCTCTGTGGGAAGGCACGTTCCGTAGACACGGGGTGAGCGAACACCAACAGCGAAGTGAAGTCGTCAGCCGCGGAGACGCAGGACCCGTTCGCGGGGAGCATACGTGACCCCATCCGACGTGGGGTTTGGAAGGGGCTTTGCTGCTTCCGACGGTGTCCTCCTTCTAGCTGATGAGAACGAGCCTGCTTCGTCGTGTCTTTACCCAAAGCTCAGCACACTGACCTACTCGACGGCCCGCCCGCCCGTCGGAGAAGCAGGTGACCCACAGGCCCTGAACGCACACCCCGCGTCTGAGTTGATTTGCACTTGTAACCACGTTGACAAGAACGTGGCTTCTGTGCGATGACAGTAAGTGAAGGAAAAACACAGGTGCCACGCCCACGGAAGTCACCTTGCCCCACAGCCAACAGCTGCGGATTTAGGACACAAACACGTGGCGATGGAAGGAGAGCGGACTCTGGGTGAACACAGAGCACAACCCACAGACGATGCGCTGTCGAACTGTACAGCTGCCACCTACGTAATTTACCCCCCAGCGTCACCCCAGTAAATTCAACAACAACAACAAAAGTACAGCCAGCCCTGTGTGTAGCGGAGCAGGCGCGATAGCGCTCTGGGGACGCCCGGGCTGGCTGGGCACAGCACAGCCTCTCCCCGTGCTTCGCACCAATCGGCGTACCGGGCTATCGGGCAGCTGCGGGCCTGGGCCGGGCTGACACGGGCCGATGAGCGCGCTCCGAAAGCCGCCCCAGGGTGCGGCGCTGCCCTTCCCCACGTCAACCGACGTGGCGGTGAAGGGGCCTCAGCTCCGAAATCGGCCGGCGGGAGAGTTCGTCACGTCGGCCCATCGCTTACAGTCGGCACGATGTACGGCAGGAAGCTCTTCCCTGTGCACAAATGCAAAACATACCACGTCGCACGGTCTTAGCGGATCTGACCGGGAAAACTAAACGTATCTCCCAAGTGAGGACTAAAACACGACCCTTCGGGGGGAGGTGAAAGGATTCTCAGAGCACCTCAAACTCCGAATTTAATGAGGCAATAAAAAGTTCTCCGCAGGGCCCGCTGACTTCATGTTTGCATATGAACTGTGACCAGGGCGTCACCCTGAAGACAACGTGAAGGTGATTTCACGGTGGCGCTCAGAGGCTGCATAGGGTGGTGTAGATGAACCCAACAACCCACAACAAATGTCATGGACAGTTAGGCTTCAGTTCTGCGGTGTAAATCACAGGTGGGCTCCCACTGGGGAGAGCTGGATTGTTGGGATGATAGGGACAGCGAAGTAAAACAGTCTTATCCTGCTTTAAGTGTCTGAGCATCACAAGAAAGAGACTCAGCTGGAGGCCTAACAAGTGGAGCTGGGGACAGAAAAGAACTCATCCCGGTGCCAAAAATAAAAGGAAGAATCAAAGTTAAGCCACCTGTGTATCTGCTCGGAACAATCCCGGGGTGAAATGAATCAATTCAGCTTCCAATTTGTGGCCCAGCTGTAGAAATGGGTCTAGAAAAATCAAAAAGGATGGGTTTGGGGAGGAGGGTGGGCGAGCCTGCTGGGTAGTTGTTTGATCAGGCTGCACTTCGCTCCACCGGGTGAGAAACATCAAAGAGTTTCACCGCGCGTTGGGGGGAGCATTGATAGATTTTAATTCTGCTGGAATGCATCTGGCCAGTCGTGGAGTCAAACAGACCCTGTCACCCGACACATTTAATCTGTATTTATCACACATTCAACTTCATTTCTTTCATTGATCTGAAGTTAGACATTCAGAATTCATAAATAAAGTTTAGCAAGTAAATCAAATAATTGGAATCACAGATGTGCTGGGTGTGGATAAAGACCCAGATGCATTCTCAAAGCCTGAATAAGCATGTATGCAACCATTTAACAGAGGAGCAGTGTAAAACACTTTTAATATTTTCTATTACAGTTTACAATACCCCTTGTTCTCCCCTCTCCTCGGGGAAAAATAGTATTTCACTACAGAATTCTGCAAGTAAAGAATAAAATGCATTTCAAAAGCTGATAAGAGATAAATAGCTCAAGATAATTCCATGCGTTATTCTCTGATACTAAAAGTTACAGTGAGTTATTAAGAAATTTTTGTCCTTATATTCTAGTAAGGTTCTTTTTATCCAAAGATGCACTTTCATGAAAAAACAAAACACAACTTCTCTTTCATGCTTTCTTCAAGACCTATGGACTGCTGCTGTAGAGGGCTTATAGATTGGATAGGCAAAAACGTTTTTATGCCAGATTTTATGTTCATTTAAAGTAGAAAGGCAAAAGCGAGGAAAAGGGGGAAATGGTTATTTTCGAACAAAGACATTCGCCTGGTCACGTGTCCATCAGAGAGGAGGGGCCTGGAGCTCTGGGCCGAGCTCTGGGCCGAGCAGCTGCGTGCATTATTCGGGTCTCCGCATTTGTGCGTAAGAAGGAAGGAGCTTGCACCTCTTCAGGTCCAATTAACCATTCAAGAGATGGTCTGATTAGGAACAAATGTCAAGGCAGTGGAAAAGTTGTGCCCACGTGTGCTGCAGTCATTGACTTTTATTGCTGAGTTAATTGGGTGGACAGATAGCTCTGATGGTGGTGGTATTGCCACCAGGTGCTGTCTATGCTCCCATGCATTGGTTTGTCTGCAGGTGAATGCAAGGCACGAGCGGTCTGCAATCAGGTCCAGCGGTGCTGCTGTCCATACTGTGCGCGTGGCGAAGTCACTGCCTGGGTCACCTTCCCCTGCCTTGTCCACAAAAGGAAGATGTGAAACGTAAATGCAAAACCCAGCACCATGCCTTGGGTGTCCAAAGCAAACACTAATATTGAATTCTTATTAATAACATTATTTTATGCAATTGCAATAATTGATTAATAGAAGTGTGTATTAATTAGTTGAAGTATAATTCATATCACTAGATATTACAGAGCGAGTGTACATCCTCTCATCAACTATTTGGGGACAAATGGTAATAGCTATTATTAAAAAGGAGAAAAAACATAATTTCATTGGCCTGGACTTGTACTGATGCCGTTTTGTGGCCGGGCGAGATACTCAGAGTGCGTGTCAGGCTGTGGAAAGTGCTGGCACTTTATCTAATTGAGGACTGCCTTACTAATTTGAAGTGCTTCATTAAAACGTTTGTAAATTATTTTTTCAGAACAGCAGGATTGCTCATGCATAAACTTAATGAACTAACCCACAAATTGGTAAGATTATTAATGAGATGCTTATCCTGTCACTCTTTCCTGGCTTTTCTGCAGGAATTTTAGGAGATGTTAGTGAAGTTTCTCAGTTTCTTGTTTGTTTGTTTTTACTTGTCAAGAGAGACACATGCAGGATGTAAAGAAAACGTGATTAGCATGAATAATTTCTGTATTAGTTCACATGAAAACCAATGCATTCAAAGCATGATGGCAACCAGCACTATTACAGTTCGGGAGACTTTCTATAGTAACTCTGGGATTATGTCAACCATGGTTGGTTGGCTTGGCAGATGTGATGTTTTGAATTATCAGCGTGCAACTTCAAAAACACTTGTAAACTTTGTAAAGAACTTGCCCAAGTGAATGCCATGACATTAAAATTTTATTCAAGAACATACATTAAACCTGTCCTCAGTACCCGTTACTAAACCTTTGCAGCACAGCAATGAGTAAGACACATTCTGCTTTCCTCTTGTCAAGTAGAAAAGACAGGTAAAGACCCAACAATCACCATACAGACCCTTCTAACATCTTGGGAGACGGTTTTGAGAGTGTGTGCCTTGTCTAATGATTTGTATATCAAAAGCAATTTCCCTGTAAGAAACCAAGGAAAGAGAATGGGTTAAAACCTGAGCCATTGTTCGCCATCAGCACGCGGAATCTCAGACCCCGCTTTCCAGCTCAAAACACTAAGTGACCTGGACACTTCTTTAACTGCAGGTTCCAGCCTTGTAGTATTTGTGAATGTAACGGTCACAGCCAGTTCCCTGGAATTTACGTGACACATGAAATGGTATTACTGTTAGGGGCTGAGTTTCCATTAATAGGGTAAACTAAGGTGGGGCAGTTCATCAGTGTTTGCATTTCTAAAAATAAACTTCGGTTGAAGTATGACTGACTGAGGAGGGCGCGGAAGTAGGTGTTGAGCTCAGCACATTGGTACAAAGTGAACACCCATTTAACCATCTTCCTGGCCCAGAAAGAACAGAATCAAGTCAAAAGTCCCACATGACCTTTTGGGGTCACTGCTCCCACCCATCGTTTTAGAGTTAACAATACCCGTTTGAAACCACTGCTTTTGTTTCATGTCCCATTTGTGAGATTTATCATGTTGTTGTGTGTAGCAATCAGTTGTTCATTGCCATGGCTATAGAGTAATTCGTTGTATTAATATACTCCAAAATAGTATTTGTTCTCCTGTTGTGTGATATTTGATGTGTCCAGTTTGGGTTTATTATGAATAATGTCCCTTGTGAATAGTACTGTGTATGACTTTCAAAGGACACATCCACGCATTCATCTTGGCTGTGTGTTCCAAAGAAGGAGTGCTCTTTAATAGGATTTATGCATGTCAAGTATACAAACAGAAAGATTTTCTCGGCTTGTGTACCACTGTGCAAATGTGGCCTTCGGATAAACATGAGGTCTAACTTTTTAAATTAAACATTTTGTAGGCTGTTTTTTAAGAGCATCTTTAGGTTTATAAAAAAAGTTGAATAGAAAAATACAGAAAATTCCCATTCATGATCTAGTTTAATGCTGTCCAATTTAGCAATATTTTCCTTCATCTTTAATTTTTATGTGATTTAAGAAATCTTTGTTTACCCCCAAATCATGAAATAGGAGGTCAGGCAATTAAGTTTGTGAATTCATTCTACATACCTCGTTGTCACCTTCAAAGTCCTCCCCTTGGGCAGCTATGCGCTGACACCAGCATCTGGTCCACCCTTCAAAGAACTTTTGGAACTCTCTTTAAGGAATGGCCATCAGAGGTGGTCATCATTCCCCAGATCTGACAATTACATTCACAAACTTCCCACGGTGTACTTGAGTTGGCAGTACTGTACACACAACTCAGTAAGGTGTGATCACCTTGGTACGTCTGTGACTCACAACTGTGTTCATGTCGATGTGTGACTGTGTCCTGCTGAGTGGTGTTCATTATTGTTGTGTGTGTTTGTGTGCCGTCGTGAGAAAGCTGGAGCTTGAATTAGAGCAACGAACAAACATTAAATTTCTTATTAAACTTGGCAAGAATGGAAGTGAAATCAGGGACATGTTAGTCCAAGTTTATGGGGTTAATGTCATGAAGAAAACAGCAGTGTTCAAATGGATTAAACATTCTTCTGAGGGGAGATAAAGCAGCACTGATGGAGAGGTTAGGGCAGTCAGTAATGAGCAGAACTGACAAAAACGGTGAAAAAAAATCATGGAATTGTGCATCAAAATTGTTGGTTGACTGTGAGAAGCCTAGCAGACCAAGTAAACATCGATAGAGAAATAGGAAAACCTTAGCCAAAAACCTTGGCATGAGAAAGGTGTGTGTAAAAACCGTCTGGAAAGAGCTCGTCCAATGAATACAAGCAAAGGGGAGTCAAAGTTTGCCAAGACTTTTTTTTTTTTATAAGTTCTGATAACCCACTACCATCGGACCAGCCTGCCAAGACCTTTTGGAGAGGCAAGACGATGTTTTGGGCCATGTTATCACTGGTGATGAAACATGGGGGTACCAACACGACCCTGAAACAAAGGGTCAAAGTGCACAATGGAAGTCAGTCAGTTCTCCACGACTAAAACATTTCCGTCAGTCCAAATGAACGGTTGAAACGATGTTGCTAACTTTTTTTGATATCAGAGGGATTGTTCATTACGAATTTGTACCAACTGACAAACAGTCAACCAAGTTTACTATTTGGAAGTGCTGAAAAGGCTGCGTGAAAAAGACGAAAACGACCTGAACTTTTCACCAACAGCTCATGGCTCCTGCATCACGACAATGCACCAGCTCACACGGCGCTGTCTGTGAGGGGGTTTTTAGCCAGTGCACACATAACTGTATGGAACACCCTCCCTACTCACCTGCTCTGCCCCCAAAGGTAAAGGAAATATTGAAAGGAAGACATTTTGATGATATTCGGGACATCAAGGGTCATATGATGACAGCTCTGATGGCCATTCCAGAAAAAGAGTTCCAAAACTGCTTTGAGGATGGACTAGGCTCTGGCGTTGGTGCACAGCTTCCCAAGGAGAGTCCTTCGAAGGTGACCGCACTGATATTCAACAATGAGATATGGAGCATTTTCTCTAGGATGAGTTCACGAACATAATTGTCAGCTGTACAGAGATAAAAGGTACGTTACCTGCCCTCCCCACGCCAGTGTGCAATGGTTGTGTGATTTAACTCCTGTGGACACCACCATCCACAAGGGGAAGGGCTGGAAGTGCACGGTGTTAGTCTGCAGCCGCTCTGAGAGTCTGCTGCATTGAAGTTGCTACTACTAAGGAGTTGGGGAATGTTTGGGGGGGTTTAAACTCCAGGTCTGCTTCTGGCGGTGACTCCCCAATCCACTGTTCCCCACAGTCCTCAGGCAGGGCCTCTGAGAGTCATGCCTGTTCCATCACAATGGAGTGATTGTTTCCAGGGCGTATCCATATGTCAAAGCTTACCAAATTGTAGAATTTAAGTGTGTCCACCGTATTGTACTTGTATGCTTATTATATATATCAACAAATAAAATAATTAAGTGGTTGGGAATAAAAGGAGAGAACTACCACAATACATAGTAACACACACAAATCTTGGAAACATGATGACGTCTGTCAGATGCAGGTCCCCAAACCCTACCTACTGCGCACACAGTTGCGCACACAGAAGCTCTAAACAAGCAAACAAAGCCGTGCATTAAGTTATTGATGGTAGTTTGCTCTGGATTTCAGTGATGTGTTCTCAGGTGTTCATTTTGTTTTTCACTTTACCAAGTAATTACTTGTATGTTGCACACATTTTTTGCATATATCAAATATTATTCAAAGGATAATCAATGAGAATAAAATATGAGTTTGAATGAGTTCTGTAGAACAGCTTGTAATAATTACCATCCAGCAATGGTTTGGTCTTAGACTTTGAGAAGGTAAGAGATCTACCTGAAAGCATTAATGATGATGGTGACAGTGATATGCCATCATGCTTAAACTAAATTCCTGTGAGGTGGCATATCATTAGGAAATCGTATTTCAACTATCAGACCAATGCCTTATTGGTTTGTCCAGTGTAGGATCTATAGATCTTAAATATTTGACACTGTAAACTCTAAAAAGTTCTTTTTGACTTGAGGTCATTGAATTGGTTTGCAGACAAATCTGTAATCTAAATATTTCTATTCTGTGTTATCTCTTTGAAGCACTGTGGATATAAGATATATTAAAGATATAATAAGAGAAGATCAGTAAGAAATAGCTGTTAATAGTCTTTTCAAGACTTAATTGTGCAAAACAGTGAAGTAATTGGTTCACATTAATTCAAAAATGCTACCATTACAGGAGGACTTTCTTTATTGTCAATATATAGACTCACCGTGCTATTTTCTTTAACTCCAATTTTAGGTATTTGAATAAAGAACATTTGTATGGTATACAGCAGGATAGAAACATCTGGTGTTTATGCATTTCCTGTTAAATCACAGATGACTACTTCTTTTCCATGTGTCAGGAAAAAAAATTGATTAATCACCCATCCTTGTTAGCCGCATGCTCTGCTGCTAAGATCTGTTCTTTTAAATCTTCAGCCTCCTTTGTACATTTTGTGGCCAGACTTAACTGCAAAGAATTTATTTCCATATCTTTAAAAAAAATTTCTTCAGATATTCTTCTTTCTAGATGCTTCTAGAACTTTTGCTTCAAGACAAATTGAGAAATACCATTGGGCAGGCCCATAGAAATGCTTTTATGATGTTGGTTGTTTGAACACAGATGAATTTGGAAAGATGTGACAGCTCCATCACCCCATGCTGTCTCCCCGTGCTAAAAATCTGCCAACTTACTGACGGCTTTTCACATATTTCAGTGACGCTTCATGGTTTCCGTCGTGTAGCTTTTATATGTCTTTGCTATTGGTATAGACACTTTATGTCATTTCTACTAAATTATTTATCTAATGTATGAAGAAATTACTGATTATTTTACATTAATTCTTGTATAATCTCTACATGGGGTTGATGATGCCTGATTTGGGACAAGAGAAAGAGCTTAAAACTGAAAATCAGAAATAAATGCCGGGTAACTGCTTTAAAATGAGCCAGCTCTTACAGGTGTTTTATTTCCGCTCTGTTTTAGGGTGCTTTCCAAAGAATTTGGAAGACGCAGTGTTTCCCTAATGGCCTTTTCTCCATTCCTCATTCAGAGTAACTCACACTGCGGTCAGCGTTCGAAGGGCAGTCGTATTACTGGGCTAGTTTCCCCCCAGTCCGTTCTATAAACTTAATGTTCAGGGGAGTTCCCTGATGGTGTAGTGGCTTAAGGCTTCGACGCTGGCGCTGTCAGCACTGCGGCCTGGGTTCAATTCCCAGTCAGGGAGCTACCCACATACCAAATAGCAAAAAAAAAAAACAAAACAAAAAAAAACAAACAAAAAAAAAAAACCTTAATGTTCAGGGAGCAAAGGAGAGTGGTTGGGTAAGCAATGGACAAAGATACACTGCTTGCAAAAAGCAGACGCAGAGGATGACAGATTGTTCTGGAAGGAACTTCCTCCCTTGTCAAAACAGGTGTCACGGTCTGTCCCTGCAAAGATTTTGTAATTGTTAGCGACCATTGACTGTCCTGTGTTCTGTGTCATAATCACCGGGAATGCTAATTATAGTTATCTTCTTTTCTTCTCTTTTCTTTTTTTTTTTGTTTACAGGTGAACAGACCATGTACATGGTGGACTCTGATCAGGGACACAGAGACCGGCTTGGACATGGGAGGGACTCAGTCCAGATAGTGTCTGTGCTATAAGGTGGGTGGAGACAGTCCCTTCTCAAGAATTCCAGTTTCTTCCACTATTAGAGGGAGGCACACATTTTATCTGGGCTCATCTTCTCTGAGCTAATGACTGCATTTTTTTTAATTGCACATATTTAAGATGCACAAATTGATGATTTGATAGATATTTGCATTCTGAAATAATCATTGCAATCAAGCCGATGAACATACCCGTTTCCTCACGGAGGTACGTGTGTGGTGAGACCATGTATAGGATCCACTCACGCTCTTAGCAAACTTCAGTATTGTTACCTACAGTCACCATGTTGTATGTGTTAGAGTTCCAGAACTTACTACAGACCTGCAATCTGTACCCTGTGACCAGGTTCTCTATTTCCCCTGCACCCCAGGCCTAGTAACCACAATGTAGTAAACATTAGCTAGGAGACACATCAGAATGCCGAGTTCCTTTATGAATCTGAACCTGGCTCCGTGTGGGGTTTACAACCCCCCAGAACCATTAGCCCCAATAGGGGCTACCTTCCTAGGTCTGGATTTCATTTATAAGCATTTGCTTTATTTTTCTGAAAGATACATTAATAATAGATGGATCATTTTATTTGCTATATGGTTTTGGATGAATATGGGTATTTGAACAGTTCAGCTGAAGTTACTTGTCATTTTAGTGAAAGAAAATTATGTAGAGCAATAGCTTAATTAAATTAATTTCCACAGGTTGAGGAGAATTAAGTCTGAACCTTTTGATATTCAAATGAGTTTCAGGGCTTTTTAATTATTTGGCTTTTATGTAAAGCCTAATATTTTTAAAAATTGAAGATGCCTTTAAAACAACCACTTGATAACATTCCAGAGGCATAAATAACAATGATGATATGTATTACCAGTGAAGAAAAAATCCAATATGTGCTTTATACCTCTGCACCTCTACAGAACACGGCATAGAGATTAGACAGTATTTCATGACCTACTAATTTTTGTCCACACTTATAAGAAAGCTTATGGGACTGTAAATCAACTATGACTCTATTTCAGCTCCATGAGAATAAAACATCATCTCGCTAGTGCTCCAAAGACATTGTATAATACAGTTATGTATCTGTTGAATCACTCCGAATACAGAATAATGGTCTGTGATGTTTAATACTTTTGGTTAAAACCCTATTTTTATGGTTCCCGAAACATGTTTTGACCCACATCTATGTATTGATTTATCTACTTCACATCTAGTGAACCCGAAATGGTTTTAAAAGAGTTCTGAAGATGCCAGTGAACATCTGAAAGTATTTCATGATACCTATATTCAAAAAGAATTCCCATTACAAGGAGTTTAAATTGCCCAAAGCACAAAGGGATTATTTTTCTCACAAGTGAGCTTGCGTCCTGCTCCTTGTGTCCTTCCTGTGTTTGTGACCTTCTGGAACAAACCAGATCAGTTCTGATGGCGCCCAGACAATTAACTCTTGGCTGCAGGTCACCTGCTCACTGGGCGTTCCATCCTCTGATAGATGCTGGGATGTGAAGTTCCCCCAGCCTGGGTCCGTCTTTGAACTCAGTGTGGTATTGTTGTGTGGACCAGATTTGATCTCACTTAAAATTCCTCACTGACACACAGTGGAGAAAGACAAAGTGGTCTCCAGCGGGAGGTCCTCTGTTTACTGGCCAGTAAATCATCACTTTCTGAAGCCATTCTTTATTTTCTAAGAAAATAATTTATATTGCTTAATCAAAGAATCTTTTTCTTTAAATGTGCCATGTTTCTTATTAAAATATTGCTATAGACGGGATGTTTGTGTCCCTCAAAAATTAATGTATTAAATCCTACCTCTCAAGGTGATGGGATTTGGAGGTGGGAACTTGAGGAGATGATGAGGTCATGAGGGTGGAGCCCTCATGAATGGGATCAGGGACCTCACAAAAGGGACCTCTAGGTAACAGGAGGCGGGCTTCACCAGACACAGAATCTGCCAGAGCCCTGACCTTGGACTTCACAGCCTGTAGAACTGTGAGGGATAATTTTCTGCTGCTTACAAAGCCACCCCGTCTTGGTATTTTTGTTATAGCAGCCCGAATGGACGCAGACAAATACACGATTACCAGGCTTAGGAGTTGAAAGACTGGTGCGCCTCAAGAATATTGAGGGAGTAGTTGTTTCATGGCTCTTGATACTATTTTGAGATTCCTCTTTTTTTTCAATATGGTGCCAAGGAGAAGAAGATAAAAATCAGTGTTTATTAGCTGTTTCTCCAAACATAAAATGCATTTAGGAAACTGCAAATTAAAACTGACCCTTGACTACCCGCCAAGGCCATTCTGTTACTGTTTTCCTCAGACACAAAACCTGTCTTTCAGCAGTAACTATGAATCAGGGAGTGCCGTCATTGTTTCTGTCTGAGCCAATAGGTAACACACAGGGTATGTAAGGATCGCTGGTCTCTCCTTCCAACCTGGGCTACTACTAAGTGGTAGTAGTGGAGGGCACATGTATTCGTATTTGAAGTAACAGTGAATAAAGGAAAATTAGATTTTAAATATATCGTATTTTAGGTGTTTAAAAAATCTTGTTTTTTTTATTTTTAATATTCAAATTAAGAACAAAGGCTTTGTGAAGAATAGTTAAAACGATCTTCTCGGGGTTTTTAGTATGTATTCATTCTCTAGGTAACGGCACTCACCTGGATATCAGGAAGCAATATTGGAGGTGATTCTACGTTATCTATTTAAAAATGAGTTACATTAAAACAAGTTAGCCATATACAATTTATTTTTAATTCTGATGCATGAGGGCTGTCCAGGAAACATCCAGCCGTAAATGCCTCTGTTTTTCATATTACATGTCTGGGTACATTGTGGACAGCCCTCGTATATATACATACATTTAAATACACATACTTCTTTTATGAAGTTTAATTAGATTCATGTATTTGTAATTTTTTGCATTGGATTGTAGCTTCAGCAACAAGCCAACATCTTGTAATATATGCTAAACATGCAAATATATAGTCCACAAAATTACCATAAACCTATAAAATCTGACCTCAAATTGCATATATTCAAATTACAGTGTTAGAGATTGATTTACATTTATTAAAATATAACTTGATACTATCAAGCCAACACTTTATGAATATTCTATCCCATTCTAATTTTGGATTTCTTGATTTTATAATTCATCTCAGCAAATCAAAAGCTGTGATTTATCTACATTCTTAGAATTGTATACTGCTTGAGTTGGGGTTACCTCTAGTGTCATCTTACTTCAAGCCCAGTATCCTGTCCCGTGGGCCAGTAGGTCAGTTTTAATTCTGGTAAGTTATGGGGAACATTAATTGAACGTGGAAACAGGCTAAACGTAATGGATTTGATATCTTGATTTCAAGGTGATTTTTGCTCTTTTAGCCCCACCACGTGGAGTGCCTGCTCCGGGCACAGCGTGTGCACCCTGGTGGGCCAAGCAGACAGCTGAGGTGGGTGCTTCCCGCAAGGAACCCGCAGCCAGGAAGAGGGTCGCGCTGCTCGTGAGTGAGTAGCGGGGATGGCAGGCCTTCCAGCGACGCTGGGGGAGCGGCGTGGGGGGCCGTGGCGAGGGGAGGACGCCGGCCCCTGACTCGGACGCGAACTGAAGCTTCGGTCCCCTGGTTCTTTCAAACTGGTGCCTGTCTCTATCAGTAATGTTCAAGGGCGCGTTGCCCAGTCCAGACGTCTACAGTCTGTGGAGTAAAAATACAAGCAGCACCCGGGAAGTCTGGACTGTCCGAAGGAGTGACCAGTTGTCTGACCAACACCGTGTTTCCTCAGGTTTTATGGCAGCTACCTCGTAGGGTTAAGGGGCTCCATCATTACCATGATGCTTACGGTTCATTTTCGGACATGACTTTACCCCACCTTTTGTTATTTTCTTATTCCCTCCCTCTCTCTGCTACTTTTATTTGTTCTTAGAACGCAGTCGACTTACCCTAGTTTTTCTAAATAAATAAATAAGTCGCACGGCTTTTACACTTGTCAATAATTTAATCTGGTTTCTCATTTTATACAGTTTTAAGATGATTATCCCAATAAGTTTCTCAAACGTTCCTTTTATCATTCCTTTGAATTTGATTTTAGACCTGTCAGGTGTACCCTAAAATTGGATCTCAGATTCTAATTAAACTGAGATTAAACTCATGTGACCTTAAAAACCCCAATGGAGGAGGAAGTTTTGTTTCTTTATTTTTATTTTAAGTTAGAAGCAGTAGTCAACATGCCTGAATCTCTATTTGCTTAATATATTTTCATTATAGCTCAAAGTCTCACATCACCTGCGGAAAGTATATTCTAAAGGTATTTCTATATGCTAGTCATTGGAAAAATGCAATTACTTTATTAATACAATATTGTCTTTAAGATGCTGTTAGGGAATAATATATCTTATTAAATCAGTAAATACAGTTATGTATTTACTACAACTATAAATTCTAATTAGACACATTTACGTTTAGAGAGAGAGAGGATGTATAGTCAGGGTGAGGTTTGTGATGTGTTGTATCAATTTGTTACTAAACAACTTTATAGGGATTTTCTAAAAGGAGGGCTGGCTATTTATCTTTTTGATGTCTTTATTCCTGTAGCTAGCTATCTTTAATGGATAATTAAATTATTAAGTTTTCAAAAACTTGTACTTTTTATGTTTATCAGTCAGTGTCACAGCTGGAGAGAGACAGCAAATTAAGATTAGAATAATTGAAGGACTGTTTAATGAAAGAACTAAGTAGAAAGTAGGCAAGGTGCAGGGACCTTCCCGAGGCTGCCAGGACACCCAGGCTCCTAAGAGGGTTGTTAGCAGCCTGTAGATGAGCTGGGGACGAGCATTTCTGCAACCTCAGAAGGAAACGTGCTGTGTGCAGAGGACTGCCTTGCAGACAGAGTGTTGAACCACTAAGGGAAATACATGAAGGTTCCTCAAAAAATTAAAAATGGCACTACCACATGACCTAGCATTTCCACTGCTGGGTATTTTCCCAGAGAAATCCAAATCACTAATTTGAAAAGATATCTGCACTTCTCTGTTCACTGCAGCATTGTCTACAGTTACCAAAATGTGGACTTGACTTCCCTGTCCATGGATGGATGAGAGGATGAAGAAGATGGGTACATAGATGCAAGGGGATATCACCCGGCCTTGAACGGAATGCATTCCGGCCACCTGCAACGACATGGATTGATCTAGAGGGCATTCTGCTAAGTGAAATAATTCAGACAGAGAAAGACAAGTAGCATATGATCTCACTTATATGTGGAATCTACAGAACAAAATAAGTGAACACACAAGACAGAAACAGACTCACAGATACAGAGAACAAACTGATGGCCATCGGGGTGGGTGGGGGATAAGTGGAAACGGTGGGCCAGGAATAAGAACTACAACTTCTCGTACGTCACAGGGGCGTAACGTGCAGCGTAAGGAATGTAGTCAATGAGACGGCGATAACTATGTGCAGTGACAGTAGCCTTACTAGCGTGATCACTTTGTAAGGAAGATGAATGTTGAATCACTGTGTTGTACACCTGAAACGAATATAATATTGTACGTCAACTATAATTGAAAATAAACTTTAAAAAAACAGAAACAAGGAGAAGGTTCATTTGGTTGAGGGACACAGGCAACCCCAGTAAGGGAGCAAGGGACTAAATGTCTCAATATTGTCCTTTACGAATCTTTGGGAGGATTCCCCTTGGCCTGCAAGGGCCGTCCGGAAAAGTCCAGCCATGATGCCTGCCTCTGTTTTTCGTATTATATGGCTGGATACTTTCTGGACAGCCCTCGTAAATGCAACTGGGAGCCTGAACACGTGCTTGTCCTTTGGTGTATGTGGTTTGTACAGGTTAATCTTCAGAGATCAAGGACAGGGTGGATCTGAGAGGCAAACTGAAGAATCAGACACAGTGGATGTCAAGTATAGTCAAATTATTGGGTTAAACAATTCACAGATAGTCTTTAGCCCATCAACATAATTCAAATAAATTAAAGGTTTTATCACTGGGGCATAATTTACACCAGGCTAATTTACTCAGAGTAGTAAACAAATAGAACAAGACAGAAGCCACCTTCATTAATATAACCTTCTCTGTTTCATATTGCCCTAAAGTACAAAATACCCATAATTTGGTCTTTTGCCTTCTAAGATTCTAGGCAGGATTAAATTTGTGATCTTTGTAGCAAAATTTGGCGGCTGCTGGGTCAGGGAAATACATCCAGGTTCAATTAGGTCTTAAGGACACAGTTGAATAAGTCAGTTGTGCCGCGCTGTCACCTCGCCATCTGGCTGGGGCTTCCTGATAGTGGCCTCCCGCCGTGTTCTCTTCCTGCTCAGTTTGTCTTCATGAAATAAAGCGTGACATCAGCAAAATCCCGGAGTAGGTACTCGAAGCTCTTGTCACCTTCACAGAAACATCAAAAGCAGCAGCGGCTGTTGGAAGCAGCTTGGTCAGAACTCTGGAAACACGGTCAAAGAGGTGGAGGAACCAAATGAACGATGGGTCAAGAAAGGGCAACGCTGTCCGGAGTTTCCACTTGCCTGCACCCCATTCCTGAGCGCTAAAGAGGGAAGCCTGGTTTCCCAGTGGGGCCCTCTTCCCTGATTCCGGGGGAAGCAGAGCACGCCTTCCCCCAGACCACTGTGTAACCTGTCTGGGGACTCTTGGAAAATTGGACACAAGGCTCTTGTCTCTTTCATCCAACGCAGAACTCAGGCCAGAACAGTGGTGGGGGTCATTGGAAAACACTCAAATGGAACGCCACAGACACCTGGGGCAGAAGATTCTAGTGTGTTGTGACTGCCTAAGGCCCAGGAGCAAAAGCCGGAGAGCGCTTCTTCAGGCAATGAGGACGTTCTCAAGCACCTCTGTGTGGGGGGCACTTGGAATTCCGTGCATGTGCTCAGAGCAAGAGGTGTTCTCCAAGAGGACCTGAGAAGATGCTAATCTATTGCCCGTGTCGGAGCCCCAAGCTCAGCCTGAACCCCGCTAAGTGCTGGAGGAGCGAGGGAGTTCAGCCCATCCGCAAAGACTGCATCAGGTGTTCTCTATTTGCTTGTTTGGTTGTTTTTAGCTCCTGGTGTTCAAGGGAATCTGTCAAAATACTATTATTGAACAAAAGCTTAGGAACAGCCTTCCATGTCCATGCACGATACAGTCTTTGCAAAAAATCGTTTTGGAAAGTACTGAAATAAGTGGAACCTCTATGCCCTTCGGTCATGCAAGCAAAGGAGAAGGAACTCATCATGTGCAAGGGATCCTCATAAAGATGAACAGCTGGTTTCTCCCCAGACTATGGAAGCCAGGTGGCAATGATACATAACATTGAAAGTGCTGGGAAAACAAACCCAGTAACCAGGAATTCTCTCACTTACAAAACTGTCCGTCACAGATGAGGGCGTTACTTCTCACTAGATCTGCCCTGCAAGGGATGTTAAGGGAGTCCTTCGGGTTGAAATGACAGGACACGAGACACCAGTTAGTAACTCCGAGATCTCTGGTGAAGGTAAGTTCACGGCAAATATAAACACCAGTGTTACTGTAGGTTTGGTTCATACTCCACTTTTAATTCCTTCAGGATTGAAAAGACATTGAATAAAAATAATTATACATCTATACTCTTGGCCATAAAATGTATAGATATATATGTGTGACAACAAAAACATAAAGTAGGGGAGATGGAGCTATGTAAGAGCAGGGTTTTTGCATGCTACTGAAGTTAAATTGGTGTCAATGTGAACTAGATTGTTTTACATATTTTGGATGTTAAACACAAAAAATACAGGGTCTGCTAGAAGTGACACCAGACACTGTATGTGAAGGTCTCGCACGAGATGGAGAGCAATTTGAACACGTCACCTAAAATGTCACCTAAAGTGTGCTTGAGTGTGATATTGTTATGTTACAGAATTACATGTTTGTGATTTTGTAATAAGATTTAGTATAGGTTACAAGCTCATGAAAATGGGTGTTATTTGTGCCAGACCCTGTGTTTTATATATATATATTGTAGAACTAGAACAAATAGAGACAACTAATGAAACCAGAAGTTGATGCCCCCAAACCCTTTTGCATTTGCTGTTTATTTTCTAACTAATCATTTTTAGTAATTGTAATTTGCCTACTAACACGGTATATGCTTTTCTTTTCCAAAAGGGAAATAGCAATTTTACATTATAGTGTGCAGCAGAGTAAAATTCCTGATACGTTGTCACCAGGTAAGACTTTAGATAATCACAAAGAAAACTTGGAAATTAATTGAAAATAGGAGACTTCACCTACCTCAGTGCTAATTCCAAATTTCACGCACAACTGCTTCTCAAATATTTTATACCATCGTGAGAAAAAGCACATTTTTGTTAAATTGACATCTAATGTAAAGCACCGTCTATTGACAGAAGAAAGAGTGAGTTTTTAAAAATGCGGCATAGATCAGACTTCGGAATTCATCCCTACTTTTGTTTTTGACTCTATCAAAAATTACACACTGAGCCTACTGGTTTGATAGGTGAAAATATATCATTCTTGAGTATATCTTATTTGGACAGAAGCTTAGTTTCAACTTTAAAATTGAATGTCTTAGGCATCACACATTCATTTATTCATTCAAGTGCCAGCTAAAAATGCTGAACTAAAAGACAGCTCCTGGGTTCTAGTCCATAAAAAACTAAATGTATTTACAGGTTGGCAAGTCTTTATGAAAGGGATGAACAGAAAACTAAGAATTATTGGAGCAAGGAGCAGAGATGGATTATTTCCCATACATCTTATTTATTTATAAAACTAATACAGGTGAGATATTATTATTGTTCCTAATTGACGAAAGCATCATTGGGGGTTTTGTTTTTGTTGTTGATTCAGTCAGGTATCCCAGAATCCTAGAACAGTGCCTGGCAACTTACGACTCTTCAGGTATTTGTAAACGAGGGAATGAATGAATGAAAAATGAAACAGGGAAAATGTTTGAATAAGTAAATTTTCCCTTAAGATGAGGTAACTGAAGCTCAGAGAGGGAAAGCGGCTGTTCTAAGGTCATCACGTGAGTTCATCCTAAATTTATGGCTTAGGCTAAGAAAATAGAGTTTGAAAATATATTTGAAACCAGATACAGTGACAAGGTCAAGATTTCTTTGTGAACATTTAAAATAAATTAACTCTCAATAATAGGGTTTGATCCAATATCTTTTTCTTTTTTTTTCTATAGACAATAGTTTATATTTAATGAAAAAAGACAAAGACACTGAGACATTTCAAGGGCAGGGACTCTTCTAAAACTACACCTTTTACACCCACGAGCATCTCGTGCCATCGCACACGCCCTACGATCCTACAGCACCACGCTGCTGCTGATTAGTAGCATAATTTTCTAAACATGACAGATTTCAAAGGACTCACAGGGCTTTGCTAAAGAACAGAACGCTGAACTTCATCTGAATTGCAGCACGGCTGTGTGCATGGAGTTTGTGTGACTTACACCGTAGGTGACAGTGCCCAGTAAACGTAAGCAACGCGCACTACACTCATTGGAAACCGTAGTCCAGCAGGACATGACGCTCCACACAATGTCCATGTTGCCTTCGCTTTAATCCATTGAATTTAACTGAAGTGATGTCAACCCAGCATTGCATGTGATTTAAAATGGTGCCAACCCCAGTACGAACGAATGCTTTCCACCAGGCCCCGAAATAGAAGGATTACTGAGTCAGATGTTTGAGGGTTTTTTTTAAGTGACTATTTTTACACCTGGTTATACTTTTCCTGGCGTGTACATACGCATAGGAATCCTTGGTTGGTGGTCATTTTAAGCTTTATAAGTATGTGTTATTGAGTAAAATATTCATTGTATACATAAAAATCGGGGCAAATACTTGCCATAATATAAATCTCTATGATCTGTTAGAATTGCATTTACATTGGAAGGGTCCATATTAGGTTTAATATGTTTTTAACATCTGAACAAAACAATTGCGTTTTTAGGTCGGACGATAGACTTTGAAGTCAGAATAGCCTCTGCGCCACCTGAAGCTCCGTGCACGTGAGCCCTTAGGGAAGTAAATGAGTCTCTCTGCGAACTTCCTGATCTATGAACACAGGGCTAATGCCCACTCCACATTCTTTTGCTGAAAGAAATTAAGAAAATATAGAATATAAAGCACTTACCGAAAAGCTGGTACAGAGAAGAAATTTCTAGAAGATGACCTTGTCACTAAGTTATCTGTATTGTAGTATTTATATTACCGTAGAATTAGCAGTGACTATTGGACGCGTAGGCCAGGTGCAAAAACCAGCTTGCCGTCTCGGTAGCTCCTGGACGCAGAGGCGGCGGCGTGGCACGGCCGACCCGGCGCTTTCCCGAAGCGCTCGCGGCAGCGCTCCGGGGAGCGCGTGTAGCAGAACGGGAGCCAACAGCGCCAGCCGTGAGCGACCTGCCACACATCCCAGGGCATAGAAAAAGGGGCATCTCCGTGAGCCACAGCCCGCAGAGTGACAGCCCACCCAGCGGGGACCGACGCGGAGTTGTGGCCGGGCTCTAGTCCTGCGACCCGGCCTCGCCGGCCCGCACCCCCATGCCCATCTCGCTACTCCGTTCCTTCCAGAGCTCATTCCCTGGAGCGCGTGGGGCCATGGGGGTGAGCAGTTGGAAAAACAATGACTCCGTGTCCGTAAGGTTACACAGGTCTGGGTCGCTCCAAAATGCCTTAGGTAACTTGCTATGTGTGTGAGAGGAGATCCTTGGAATTAAATGTTTTCCTTCGATGTTCGAGAGGGACGGCAGTCCCTGTGCTACACGTGAGACAACTCCCTACACGGTGCGGACCGACAGTCACACTGCGTGTCACGTAAATGAAGGCCGCGGAGCGCCTCCTGCCTCATCAGGTGTGCTAAAGCCATTTCCTTTTGGGGTTTTGGATTTGGGAACTGTGGTCAGAGAGTGGGGACTTGCTGCACCCCGTCCCTGCCCTTGAGTTGGCATATTAAGTCTCTAAGCATTCTTGCAGTGTAGAAAACGGACTCTGATGGCGTAGCGCTGGACTTGCCTTCACTTTTCCCACTAAATACTGACCGTGAACCAGGTTTCCTTGTAGCAAGAGAGATTCGAGGATGAACGAGACAGACGCTGTTTCTGTCCCCATGACACTGCTAATCGAGAAAAAACAAACGTCACTGATGACCATTTCATGAATAATGAGACAAAGGCTTAAGAGGGAGATCTGTGGGACGGTTCGCTGCGGTGCCTGTCAAGTCTGAGGCAGGAGGGAGGCACCTTTGGGGAGGTGGTATTTAAGTTTGGAGCTGGAAAGGGGTTGGGAAAAAATGTAATCAATCCAGTCATTCATTATTTTAAATTTTTATTAAGTTTATTGGGGTGAGCCTGGTTAGTAAAAGTATGTTGTTTTCAGGTGTACAGTTGTACAGCGCTTCGTCTGTGTGCTGCATCGTGTGCTCCCCACCCAGAGTGAGGTCTCCTTCCGTCACCACGTATTTGACTCCCCCACACTCCTCCCCCACCCCCTGCCCCCTTCCCCCAGGTCACCACTAAACTGTTGTCTGTGCCCATGAGTTCTTGTTTCTTTCTTTGTTTTGTTGCTTTTGGTTTTATGTCCCACATATGAGGGAGGTCATGTGGTTCTTGACTTTTTCTGTCTGGCTTATTTCACCTTGCATGATGATCTCAAGGTCAGTTCATGTGTTGCAAATGGCACTATGTCATCTTTTCTACGGCTGAGTAATATTCCATTGTGTACATCATGCCAAGACGTGGAAACAACCAAGGTGTTCTTCAGTAGCTGATGGGATGAAGAAGATGCGGCACATCTACACAGGGAAGGAGAGCAGGTTGTCGGCCAGAGAGAAAAGGAGACGTTGGAGTCGCAGGCTGTGACAACGGTGGTGGACTTGGGCCTTGTCCTCATAACATGAAAACTCAGGGCATCTTAAAATGGGTCATCGTGCTCCTACTTGCATGGAAAACGTGACTGTGTTTTCAGCAAGAGCGACATCAGAGTGTGGGGCCGGCCTGGTGGCTCCTTTGCTGCTCTCCCAGGGACTCGCCTGGAAACCGGCTCTGGGGCTGTAACGCACAGCAGGCCGCACGGCGCATGCTCCTCCGTGTCGGGGAAAGGATGCTGTAAACACGCGCACGTGTTAGAGGGGGACGCGGTGAGTCACAGGCAGGAAGGCAAAGGGCCGACAGTTGTAATGTATGAGGTCGGACAGTTCGTTTTGGGAACGCGTCCTAGAAAAAGTGCTGCACGCCTCACTGCTGAGTGTCACCACGGTCCCCTTCGAAGGACGCCCCTTGGGACGCTGTGCACCGACGCCAGCGCCCGGTCCACCCTTCAGAGCAGTTTTGGAGCTCTTGTTCTGGAATGGCCGTCAGAGCTGTTGAGGTAACCAAAATCTGACAGTTAAGTTTGCAAACTTGCCTCCATGCCCTTAGGTTGGCAGTACGTGCAAATAGCCAACTTTGTGACACCTTACTGAGCTGTTGGCACACGCTACCAATGTAGGCGCTCGACGGCAGGTTCGCGAACTTTATTGTCAGATTCTGGGCACGACCACAGCTCTGACGGCCACTCCAGAACAAGAGTTCCAACACTGGGCGCTGGCGTCGGTGCACGGCGTCCCAAGGGGCGTCCTTCCAAGGGGACCGCAGTGACACTCAGCAGGGAGGTGTGCAGCGCTTTTTCTAGGCTGAGTTCCAGAACCTAACTGTCAGATCGCATACGCAGAACCTTACAAGTTGATAAGAAAAAGATAAATAGTCCTGTAAATAAACAGGTGATGTTGATTGTATATACTTCATTATTTTATTTGCCAGAAAATACGTATTAAACTGCTCAGATTCAATAACAGTCAAGAAAATGCAAACTTTTGAAACTCAATTACTGAAGTGTTATTTTATATATTATTATAATAAGATAGCAATGATCAACTCTTACTTTCCAATGGATATTAACTTTGTGATTATATATATATATATAAAATCCTGACTGCTGCAATCATGATGGCTAATATTATAAATCTGTGTTACACGAATAGTGCAGACTGAAGTTTAAGAGAAACAATCAGAATTCATTGACTGTTCTCCAGGACAAATCTGAGAGAGACAAATAGTAATGAATCTGAGAAGAAAAAGGAAAACACTTTCTAAAATAAATATTCCAGAAAAGTTAATATCAGTGGTTCACCAGGAAAGAAATACTCTTGCTGGTAACTAGGATGTTTAACTATTAGTGTGCAATTTTGATTATTAAACCAATTGTTCAGAGATTTCCTAACATTAAATGCACGGGTCCCTGTTTTAGTGAAATCACAGTGCAAAGGGGCAGGACCACAGAAAAAGACCCAATATCACAGAATTTAGATGATCTGAAATCTCATGCAAAATTGGGTATTAATATCTGGGATGAAATCTTTAAACAGCAAAGGTAAGAGAGTTTTTTGTTTGTTTTGTGTCGTAGTTTAAGAACAGGAATGTTTGTTTTTATTTCTTTGTTCAGGGACATCATTATAAACAGAACATTAATCTGAGCCTTCAGAAGCCAGATCAGGAACTATATATAAAACCTGATGAATTTTGTTTACCTGTCATGCGGGTACATCTATACAAGCTCCTTGGTAGTATTTTATGTCACGGGCTTTATAGTATAGTGCAGCCTTGGACTGATAAATGACTCAGAAAGTGTACTTACACTCCACTCACTGTTATTTCAATCTCAAAAACGGTAGGATTGAATGCTCTGTGAGTGCCCGCTGCCCCTAGGAAATGGGAGTGTTATTTGTACCTTTGTTTAAACCCATTAAAGCCGTAACTAACTGTGTCCGAGGAAGCCCGAACCCAGGGCCCCTGTGCCATCCATCTTTGCTTCCTGCGAAAACCCCACTCCGTAGTCTAACCTGCTGAGTAAACTAAACATTGGTTCTTTCGACCGAGGTTGTCGATTTCAGTTATTACTTCATTGTGATGTTGGAATGGTCACTTGGACCTTTTTCTGAAATAAAAATTGAACTTAAATCAACTATGATCAAAGTTGTGTTATGTATATATAGTATCCACTCTTTGAATCTAGATCATGGGTTCCCAAGTGGTGGTACGCGTACCCCCAGGGGTACATGCCGGGCCATTCAGGGATACGCAAAAATAATCAGTAATGGTGAAAAAAACAAGTGAAAAATCGCAAAACGTTAGTCGTGGAACAAAACATGTTCCGTGTGAATGACCATTAATGGAGACACTTCAAAGATAGGTCATGCTAGCGAACGACGATTGGTGAGGGCTGCACACCCTGCCCCCAGACCGCTCTTCTGCCAATCCTTACGCAGTTTCAGAGGGACCCATTTGTGACGGTTGGAGAACTTTCTCCAAAGATACAAATACACCCGCAGCCAGACTGTTCCATCCCTTTAGTTATTGACGGAGTAAAAGTAAGTGTGTGGTCTTTAATCTTGACTCTTTTCAAGAAGGTTTTTTATTGAATGTTTAAATACTTGATCATCATTATCAATATTTAATTGTGTTATGAATATTATAAAATGAAATCTGTGGTTTGTACTTTTAGTGTAGTCATTTTTCTTTCCTGGCTTATGACCTCATTTCCACTATTTTCCATGAAGACAGGCACTGAACAAAAGTGTCAGATTTTAGGAACAGCTGTCTTAAAAACAAGGGGTACAATGTAGAGAAATGGGTTTAAGAGGGGTGCACAAGAGGAAAAAGATTGGGAACCACTGATCTAGATTAGCAATCAGTAAAAATATCATCCATATTACATAAAAATATAGGTATTTAAAATTTAGCCCTATTTTATTTTCGAAGACAATTTAAATAATCATAATAAATTAATAAATAATTCATTTAATTTCTTTTCATTTGGGGGGGGTTAAAAAAATGACTAAAAAAAAATTGTGCCAGAATATTATGGATCAATAATCAAAATGACATATTGGCAGAAAAGTGTCAGGAGTTAATGAACTAAAAAATAAAACCCCTGGCAATCAGTGAGATTTATCTTGATTCTGACCCCGGCTTAATGCCTGGAGATCGTCACACTGTTTAGAATCACCTTCACGGAATCTTTGTCACCTTAAAAGAAATGTCATCATAACGCCCATGACCTTCCGCACGAGGCTAATGCATTTAATAAGCGTGCTTACAGAGTACTTTGAGTGCTGAGAAGGAGGATATTTCATTAACTTGAGAACTTTCCCTTAAGGCTTGAACATGCATCATAATGGGAAAATAATGTTCTATTGTCAGATGTATCGTATCTATTTTAAAGTGCTATATTCTTAAAAAAAAAATAAGAACAGAAGATCAGCTTCTTATAAGAAGTATAACTGTCAACTCCTCTTACGGTATAATACCAGGAGAGAGATTCTCTTGTAATATTTACGACTAATAATAATATATAACTTTTCCAATGTAAGCAAAGAAAACAAGGTTATAACCAACGTGGGAATTCAATTCATTATTTCACAGAATAATTAATGTTCTAGGTAAGAGGCTTTGTTTAATTTCAGCAAGTTCGTTGAATCTAAAATTTCTTTGGGGTTTGAAGACACACAGCAAGGTGTTGATTCATGAATGATTAGCTGTAAGAGCTGTCTCAGAATTGAGACCAAAACATAGCAACCTGTACATAATTGTATGTATGTCCGTTTTTATTTTTCAGTTTCAAGTCATTCACTTAAATTTTGGAGGGAATGTAGACCTCTGAAATTCACCCTCTATTGTTGCTGCTGACGTACAGTGTTCCTTTCACTTACTGAAGGAGAACTTGAACTGCACCTGTAACTTATTATACATCAAGTTGATGATGCACTGTAGAATTGTATACCTGAAACCTATGTAATCCTTGCTAACAGATGTCACCCCAATAAGTCTAACGATAAAAATGAATTAAAAAATAAAAGACATACAGACCCTTCTAAAGGTCGGAAGAAAGCTGACTAATAAAAGAGTAATTTAATCTATCTGACATGAAACTCAAAGCTTTAGATTATGTTAATAATGAAAGACCTTGAGAGATGACCTGTTTCAATGACATGCCTGTCACGTCAATAAGTATGTTTCAGTCCGTGCCCTGCATTTTATTTTTGCAAGGTGCTGCAAAGAACACACCACCAAGAGTGACAGAATACGTGCAAATTTCTGTGTAATGTCACCATCACGCACGTAATGCTCTTATTTCCGTTATATATTTATCTTACACGAATACTCTTTAACCCCGTCCTGAGCTATACATGGGCAGTTGTTTTAAACCTCTGATTTCAATGCTTTTTTGCGTTTAATTTTTTGTTGGCGATGCTGAAAATTATTGACATGTCAAAGTCAAAGAGATGTCTGTGAGGTGGCAAGTTAATATGAGTGGGAAAATTACAAAAACTTACCACACAGTTTTTCATTTTGTATGACTCAGGGTCACTTTAAAGAAAAATGTAATTTTAAATATATTTTTAAAAAGATACCAAGGTATCTGTGAAGCCAGTCACCGGCTAAAGCTCATTTCTTTGACACTGTGGGTAACTTGAAAACATTTCACATAATTTGCAATTTAATTCTAAAAAGTCTTTGGAAATTAAGTGAAGGTATTAAAATACATGCATCCATTTCAAAATAGTTCTTTTCGTAGTTTTAAAACAAGTTTTATATCTATACATCTTTCAGAGAAATCACACTTTTTGAATTTTAACATCTGGCAAATTTTGTCATGGACAGGTTAACCTATTGTTAATCAAATTTATGTTTGCACACGTAATAAAAATAAAATATATGTCTAGTTTTACATATTCAACCTAATTTTGCATTCTGGTCTGCTCACGGGTTGAAATGTGTATAAGGGAGGTCGGCGGTGGATTGTCATAGCATCGTAGTGTGTATCTGGGTTAAGTACAAATAGAAGCCATTGAAGTGATTAACCAATATTTTTACATACTTTTTCAGGGTTATTATGGTATAACTGCTGACCAGGTCACAAGGAGCCAAGGGTCAGGAATCACTCCGTCTCACAGCTAAATCCAGGTAACAGGTTTCTGCTTCTGGGATGATGATAGCCCGGATGCAGAGTTGATGTAAAGATCAAGTGAAATACCGTGTATACAGTTTTCTAGAGCCTTGGTGGATAGGTGTGTGCATTCTAGAGCCTTGGTGGATAAGTGTGTGCATTCTAGAGCCTTGGTGGATAAGTGTGTGCATTCTAGAGCCTTGGTGGATAGGTGTGTGCATTCTAGAGCCTTGGTGGATAGGTGTGTGCATTCTAGAGCCTTGGTGGATAGGTGTGTGCATTCTAGAGCCTTGGTGGATAGGTGTGTGCATTCTGTTTATGCCGGATATTTTAAAATGTTAACTTCTTTTTTCTCTGCACTTTCTGATCATTCATAATTATTCTCTGATGGGGTGAAAGCTAAATTGTCACTTTCTAATAGCCATTTCTCTGTCTTTTGCGATGGCATCCTTGAAATTTACCAGACCCCCACCCCAAAAAAAGAAAAAAGTCCAGAATAAAAACTAAATTGCCAGCCTTCTTTTAGCAAGTTGTGACGTACAGTCAGTGAGATATAAACAAAGGTGGAATGCACAATTTGTAGGGTGCATGTCAGTGAGAGGAGCTGGCTTTCTCCTCTCTTCCTTTTTCTGCCTGGTTGGAATGCAGACGTAATGGCTGGAACTGCTGCAGTCACATTGGAACATAGTGTTGACATCATGTTTTAATGAAGACAAAACAATAAAACAAGAGGGTTTTTTTCTGCAAAAAAAAAAAAAACTTAAAAAATATCTGGGGAAAGTAGGGCTGCTCATGGTAGTATTGCCTGTCAATGAGCTTTGTTTAGACTCCCACAATGTCTGCATAGATTCCTGTTTTCCTCTCTCAAATGTAAGTGGTATCTTCCTCAATCTTGGTTGTTACAACAGAATACTCTATGAGTGGACTAGGTGGTTTGAATCAGTGCACATTGTAGCTCACTAGTCTAGAGGCTGAAGACTCAAGTTCAAGGTGCTGGTAGAGTCAGGGTTAGTGAGGGCATGCTTGTTTTTATAGCTTGAGTTTATTTATATCCCATCTTTTTCAAAGCTGACTTGTGGTCATTTTATCAACAACACCTCACCTTCTACATGCCTGTGTGTGACCGGCAACAACTACAACTGGGGGAGGGTATGTAGAAATCTCTGACTGAAGTCCAAGTTGTGTTATACAACGCTTTGGGGAAATTTTCTTTCATGTATGTCCATGACTCTGATTCCATAGAGGACAAGGACAAGGACACAGGCTTCACGGCCTGCCTTCATGGTACAGAAGTCTGGCTGAGTAAAAAGCATGAGAAATCTTCCATTTTCTCCTAAGTTCCTGCCCATTAAGGCCAGCCTTGAAATCAAGAAGCACAGGGATCAAATGCTTAGGGCCAACATCGGAATGCTTTGGGAATTCCAGAATGTTCATTACTGGTGATTAACTATTTTTAGTAGTATTTAAGTGACTGTAAATTTGTTTATCTATGACTGTGAGTTTAACATTGCTCCTTTCCTAGGCAGGTTCCATGTAGGGTTTGCTACCTGGTTTACCGAACAGTTTGAACTCGGAAGGGCCAAGCATGGAAATCAGTTATTATCTTCCACGTGACTCGCCACAGGAGGCCACATGAGTTTCATGAACGTGAAGCAGGTATGACCCCAGCCCCAGATTGTGGTGTTTAGTGGAGGAGAAGGGCATGAGATGCAGCAATCATAATGTGAAGTAGGCTCTGCTGTATCACAAGACAATTAGAATCTGTCATCCAGGCAATTATATGATTTCATTATTTTATTATTGAATTTATTGGGGTGATGCTGGTTAGTAAAGTTATACAGGTTCTGGGTGTACAATTCCACAGTGCATCGTCTGTGTGTTGCAGTGTGTGCTCACCACCCAGAGTCAATTTCTTAAGGACTTTAAAGATTATCAGTTTCTTTCTGAGTTCTGAAGACTGAGTGTTGTTAAAGGTGGAATTCATTAAACTTTTCAAATGTTGATTTGTGGTCATTTTCATCAAATGAAAAAAAAACCCCCACATTTATTAAAATTAGACTACTACTTTGGAGTATTAAAAAGTGGCATCTTAGGATGTGGTAGGACTGTGGGCCAATGCTTTTAGTAGCTAAGTAAATTTAATAGCTCGTTCACTAATAATATCTTTTGGCTAAATACCCTGGATAGACTTAATTTTATTTTAAGTTTTGGTCATCAAAAAAATCTGAGCTTATTACACGGGATATACAACGAGTAATGAGACAATGGTGGTTGTAAATGGTTTGGGTGGTGGTATTTGGGGATGACATGCACAGGAGGCTGTGCCCCACCATGGGAGGGGCATCGTCAGGTCTGGCAATCACACCTGGCATTCATGTTTTGGCCTTATTTAAATGTTCTTGGTGACTTCATCTCTATGTCCGTGTCCATTAGGCACCATGAGGACTATAATCTCTTTGACAAGTTGTCAAGCGGAAAGGGGTGTAAATACATCACAGAGATTCACACAGTTACACAGGCATTGTGGAGAGACAGATGGGATGTGCTGCATGGCTTTTGGAAATCTTTGTCTTCTAGAAACATCCATGTAGGCATCAGGCATTTAGAATGAGGTTTTGGAGAATGTTTTCAACCTCCCCATTGGATATATAATCGGAGGACACCAGCGACCCTTTCTGTACTGGGTATTTGAAACATGGATGCTGATTGTATTCTCTCTTTATCTAAATATACATTGCTGAGAAATGCTCCCTGCTGTTTGCAATATAGAGCATTTCTATGAGGGTTCCACGTGCATGACAAGTATTCCTGCAAACTGAGGTCACTTTCATCAAATGATGTTAGAGCATACAAGTAGACCCAATGATACGCTATTCCTGTGAAGGTTAATGATTTTCTGTCTTAACATAGTTTTAATATTTGTTGAAAAGGAGAAAATATTTTTAACACATTACATGAAGATGAAAAAAGAAAAAATATCAAACAAATTATTTGAGACAGAAACAAAGAACATAATCGCAATAATCAACAGGCAGAAAGGATGAGGAAGATACTACTGTGTTCTCCTTTAGATAGGAAAATGAAAGAAGCAAAGAGGCATGTAGGCCATTAAAGTCTAATCGCTCCCTCTCTCACACACACTTGCTATGTTTTTCCCTGTGGAAAGACTGAAAAATCATGCAGAAGAGCAATTTGCCGCATTAAATTGATAGGTTCTAAGAACTTGGCAGACAGATCAGCACAGTGCGTCATTTCAAATCCTTTGACTGATTTGTTTTGAACTCAACACTTGTCTGTTCCTCGCCACAGTGTTCCCGGCATTTCCCAGCGGGAGGACGCAGTTTTATTCACAAAATTTGACTTGCACACAGACACAGAGACAGAACGAATCCTCATAGTCCTTCACAAAGCAGAGGCTGCGAACTCCTGGGGGCGAGCGGTGTCTTAAACCGACCGCACACGCACACGCTCCTGCTCTGGAGTCGATGGCCGACATGCCTGGATCTCGCCTTGTCCTCGGTGGGTGTGTTCATTCGTTCATCACTGAATAACACAGGACCAAAAAGCAATTCGGAAACAGAGAGACATTCCTGAGACTTTGCAGGTGAGCGGGAAACGGTGAGTCAAATTAGAGGGTGAGCCGAGTTGGACTGGAGCATGGTCAGGCCAGAACACTGCCTGTTGTACAACCCCCCAGAGGAACGTGGCCTTTCCACTGCAAACATGAAAATGCTGACAAAGAAGAGTGGTGTTTCATGACACATGAAACGTACCTGAAATTCAAATTCGACAGTAAATACCGTAGACTCTCGGTTAACCAGCACCCACGAGGATTGGTCAATGCTGGATACATGCACTTTCTGGTTGCTTGAGAGTTATTATTAAAAACAGGCCTAACTAATGCTATACCCCATCCTATACCAATACCATACTATCAACTCTGTATTGCCTTGATATTAGCATTGAATACAGTAATTAATAGCAAATTACGACAAATAAGGACAAATTTAATGTAACGGTTTCAACGTACATGTTTGCTAGAAATGGATTTTATTTTAATTTTTATTTAAAGTGTTTATTTCTTTGGTTTGTTTTTGGCCAGTTGCTAGAGTTCCGGTTAGGGGAGCGTCTACTGCACATTTTTATTTGTTGAGCGGAGCCACACTTATTTCTGCCTGTTCTGGGGAGGGCTCTTTCTGTGCTGCAAGTGGATGCCATACAGACCACATGGCCAGCAAAGCCTAAACTATTTACAGTCTGGTCCCTTACGGAAAAAAGATTATTGACCCTGGACTCGAGGAACATGAAAGATCACGGATTTAATTTAGGGCAGGTCTGGTCAAGTGCTCCGACAGGAAGTTGTGTGCGTAAGGATCCCCGTTCACCAAATAATCGTTCGTGCGCCTTCTCCAGGGAAACTAGGAGGACTGTGCTGGACACTCTGAATTCTGACCATGGCCCATGAGCATTTCAGATGGTTCTGGGTTGATAATGATAGGTGCAATTTTATTGCATCACGCTTGGCCCTGAATTCTTTAGGAACTGGGGTTTCTGTCCCTAACTCCAGAACCACAATTATAAGCCATCAATCAGCTGGGAGTGTAAAATGGAAAATTTCCCACCTTCCCAACACAGGGCATCATTTTGGTAGAGTAAGTGTCCTTTCAAAGTCCCAGGATCCTCTTCGATCTTATTTCCTAGAACACTCCTCTGTGTATAAAGGACAGGCAGTAAAATAGAAATGTGATAGACATACCTTCTTTAATGGCCCTTTATGGGACAGCGAAATGAAAACAAACAAAGCAAAAATGCCAGACCATCATCTGTGCCATCGTTTTCTCTTTCTCCACCTCACATATTTTGCTATAGAATCATACAAATAAATAAAGCAATACTATAAAAATATTTCAGCCATGAATATGAACTAAAAAATCTCTGTATGAATACAGCAGTATATTTATTGTTTTACAGATTAATGGGGCATGTTTTTTATAAATAAAAGTTTAAGTTTGATTCAGTCATTTTTCCCTATAACTTTCCTTTCTCTTCTGATTTTTGAGGTCTAATAATCCCATCATTCTATAGAGAGTTTACATGCTATGTGCACGAGAAAATGTATTATTCTAGAACTGTGGTTCCCAACCTTTTCCCACTTGTGCTCCTCTTTTCAAGCCATTTCTATAAATTGTACCCCTTGTTTTTAAAACAGCTGTTTTTAAATATGGACACTTTTGTTCAATGCCCGTCTTCATGTAAAATAGTGGAAATGGGGTCCTATTTAGGAAAGAGAAATCACTACGTTCAAAGTACAAAGCACAGATTTCATTTTACAATATTTATAACAGTTAAATATTGATCATGATGATCAAGTATTAAATATTAAAAAATATTTGACAACAATCATGATTAAAAACAACGCACTTACTTTTACTCAGTCAATAACTAAACCATAACAAACTGGCTGTGGACGTATTTGTACGTCTGGGGAAGTTCTAGAAACGTCAGGAATGGATGCTCCTGCCACTGTGCTTAATGACTGGTAGAAGAGCGGTTCGGCGGGGAGGGGTTCATAGCCACACCCCACCCGTCATCCTAGGGCTTCACACTTAACATTTACTGTTCCGTAACTGACCCTCCGCATTTTTTTACGTCACCTGCTTTGTTGCCATTACTGATTTTCCGCGTCCCCGAGCGGCCCAGCACGTGCCCCGGGGGAATGCGTATCGCCGCGTGGAAATCGATGCCCTGGAATATGAGATTCTAAATACAATTCTGAGCAAGTTCTTGCTCCCTCCGCTCCGTCACCCGCCTGTGCCCCGTGTGAACAGCAGCACGAATTCGTGGAAGCGCTGTGCGGACGGGGCGCGACGGCGCGGGCTCCAGGGGTCGGACAGTGCGCGGTGGGGCTGCCATCTGGCCCGGGGGGTGCACCTGCTGGGGACAGAGGTGTGCCCAGGCGGGAGCACCAACACAGAGTGCAGGAGCGCGGCCCCATGTCTCACGTTAGTTTGCCATCTGACGAGACGAAAGCACTGCCGGGTATGACACCAATGGCAAATACCGTCGGACTCGTGGCCAGCATTATAGCATAAGCACGGTACTCAGGAACGGTCACAAATCGTGACAAATAAGGAAGGCGGGGTACATACACACCAGGGAGCGTTACAGTAGTCACGAGGAAAGGTGACATACGGCCATTGGCGACCACACAGATGGATCTTGAGGCCATCAGGCTAAGTGAAATGAGGCAGACAGAAAAAGTCAGGAACTACGTGATCCCACTCCTACGTGGGACGTGAAACTGAAAGCAGCAAACAAACAGGACAAAGAACAAAAATTACAGACAGACCACAGTTAGGGGAAGGGAAGGGGTGTCAGACACGTGGTGGTGGAGGGAGAACTGGCTCTGGGGGGTGAGCACACAACACAGTACACAGCATCGTACACATGAAACGTGGATACTTTTACTGGCCAATGTCACCCCAATAAAGTTAATGAAATTTGATAAAATAATGAAAAAACCTTCAGTTTTATCACAGTGCAGATTCTAACTAGTAAATTGCATGAACCAGCCATAGGCCCAACGAATATGCCCGTTAATCGTGTAAGTTATTTTTAAACTCATCTTTAAAGAAAGACTCTAAAAGTACAAAAACCTGAGTTCCTGAGGAAGGGGATTGGTTTTTTGTTTTTTTTTTTATTCTTAAAAAAAATCACATGTAGGGAGTTCCCTGATGGTGTAGTGGCTTAAGGCTTCGCGCTGGTGCGGTCAGCGCTGCGGCCTGGGTTCGATTCCCGGTCAGGGAGCTACCCACATACCAAAAAGCAAAAAAAAAAAAAAAAAAAAAAAAAAAAAAAAAAAAAAAAAAAAAAAAAAAAAATCACGTGTAAAAGGTTCATCAACAGTGACAAGTGCTCCACTCAGGTTCACGACGCTGCTGTGAACTGGTGGGGAGGGAACCCATGGGGACTCTGTACCTTCCACTGGACTGCGAACCCAAAACCGCGCTCCAAACCGTCTGCTACACGCACACACGCACGCACACACACGCACGTGCGCGCACACACGCACACGCACGCGCACACGCACGCACATGCACACGCACGCACATGCACACGCATGCGCACACACGCACACACACGCATGCACGCGCACACACACACACGCACGCACGCACATGCACACGCACGCACACACGCACGTCTGCATACAGACAGCAGCGGTTGTCGGTCTTACTGGGCATTAGAACTACCTGGAGGACGTGTGAAAATACAGGTTCTTGGGCCCACCTTTACCCGGTCTCGTCCAGCAGGTCTGGGGGAGGCACGTGAATTTGCATTTCCAGAAAGTTCCCTTGATGCCGATGCCTCTGGCCCTTGGACCAGACTCTGTGAACCAGTGACAGGAGGGACCCAGAGTGGTGATTTTCACAGTTAATTCCTTTAACACAGAAGAAGTAACGAGTCCAAAGGCGTTCCTGACCGGTAGCTGGTGAGAGAGGTTACGGCTCACAACAAGGTAAAGACCTTCGCACTTAGAGTTGTTTTCTAGGTGATGATTGGCCTCAGTCTTGTTAGGGAAATGACTGGCGCTCTTCCAAGTTACAATATTTATGAATATTTCCAGAAACCAAAATACAATTTTTAGAAAAAAATGCTAAAGTTTTTACATGAGCTATGTAACAAGAAGTAAACACTGTAACACACGGTTTGGTAGTTTCCTTCAACAGCAATTTACTGTCCTGTTAAAATATTCCAATAATCCTAATTTTAGTAAAATGCTATAGAATTCTCAGCTGTGATCGCTGATAAATTGTGGTTGAAGAAATGCATACTCCATGTTGCCGGGTAATAGGATGTGATTAAGTATTCTATCAGCATCAATGAATTAAAACCAGAAACTAAATTCCTTTTACTGACATTTTGGAAAGGCTAAATGTGGCAGTGACACGGACGCGTTGTGTCACTGTAGTTATAGGACTATAAGCACTTTTCTCACGTTAATGCCATGCGGACGTGCCTGGAAAGTCCGGAGAACGTGAGGAGGAGGTAGCCCGGCAGCCTTGCTCATTATTAGCATTATTATTGCTGTTGACTTCATTCTGCTGCCCGCATTAATCCTTAGTTCCAGGTAAAGACTGAGGCCAACACGTTGCACACACGTCTTCACAAATCCCGATTTTCTACCTAACACATCGATTCGAACTCCTGTAATTATTTAACTACCCAATTTTTTTGCCATGCAAATGACATCAAAACATTTTTTCATTGTTAAATTTACTGGGGTGACATGGATTAATGAACATTACATAGGCTCCAGGTGTACAGTTCTGCAGAGCCTCGTCTCTGTGCTGCGTTGTGTGCTCACCACCCAGAGTCAGCTCTCATTCCATCACATTTGTGTCCCTGTCCCTTCTCCCCTACTCCTCCCTCCTTGCCCTCAGGTAACTACTAAATTATTGACTGTGTCCAGGAGTTTTGTTTCTTTGTTGTTTTCAGTTTTATGTTCCCAATACGAGTGAAGTCTTACGGTTCTTGGTTTTTCTCTGTTTGACTTATTTCACTGAACATGATGATCTGCCCATTTTTTAATGGAATGTTTTTTCCCATTTTTGATTGCTTGTTTATTCTGTTCTTTAGATCCACACATAAGTGGGATCATGCGGTATTTTGTTTGATTGTAATTTTTGCGAGCTCAAACATTTCTCAGAGTAGCTGTTAGATGTCCTGCGTGGGTTTGCCCCGTTCTGTGCTCGAAGGTTCTGTGCTCGCCGGGCAGGTGCTGAGGGCCGGGTGCGGGGGCTGTTCAGTTTTCAAAGTTAAAACGTGTTTAAAACAGAGCTTCTTAGAGTGGTTAGGCACATGCTGAGAATTTCAGGGGACAGTAAGCTGAAGCCCAGGGTGGGTCACGCCTCTTCTGGTGTGACACAATTGGGGGCTGGGGCTGGGACAGAACTCCCAGGTTTGCTCAGGGTCCCCGCTCAGGGTCCCCGCTCAGCACCTCCCGCCCACCCGCTTTGCGACCCGCTGGCACGCCTGGGAGGAGCCGCTGTGCCGTCCTTATCCCAAAGAGCGAACGCATCACAGACACCGCCAAGCACCCCGGTGACAGCGGCCGGGCGATGCGTGTCTGCCTGTGGCTGACAGAGTCCTTTCTGCGGAGAGTCAGGGAGGGGGACCGCCCTGGGGGTCCAGGGCGAGGCAGCCCGGGAAGGCCACCCTCCCTCCCCAGAATGTGCATGTGTTTGGGACCCGCGGGGCCAGGACTGTGCCCATCTTGGCGTTGCTGCCCACGGCCGTCAGCTGATGTTAGTGTAAGTCCAGGCTCGCTGCCTGTCCCCAGAGTCTGAGAACGACACAGGGTCTGGCACAAATCACACCCCCTTTTATTTCCAAAATCATAAGCGTGTCATTCTGTAACGTCACAATATCATAACCACGTGAACGTAACTACTCTCCAAAGGGCCTTCCTTCTGCCGGCCCCTGGTTTGTTTTTTCTGAATCGTCGTATATCTGCTATATTTAATGATGTTTGGGGGTTTTAAAAAGTGGAAACCCAAGTAGGAAGGGGAGCTTGGAAAACATAGTCGGTAGAGATGTGAAGAATTAAAGGTTGGGGAACCCGTATTTCTAAGCACGGCCGCTTTCCCGTTAGAACTGGTGTATTTTGGGTTCCATGTAGAAGGTGGCTGAGCGAGGCTTGTTGAGTCACAAATGTCATTTTCACGACCAGACGAATCACCTCCTCTCCGTGGTACCACGAGGAACCAAACCGGGAAATAGAGCAGAGGCTGGAGGATCAGGGGAAAAGCGTGGTTCTGGTTCCAGTTCCCGGTTTCACCATCTATTAAAGGAGGAAACTCAATAAAATGATTTCTTCCTAGTACGTGCCAGCGCTCTGCTGTCGGATGTCTCCGTGGCTGATGTTCTGTGACAGCATTTCTTAGGACACTGACCCTGGAGGAGAAGGCTCTGTGCATCACTGCTTCCCAGGTGTTCTAGCTCCAGCGCTGGGAAGGCAAGGGGCGCACAATGGAATGATCACGGTGACTCACGGGTTTGGAGGAGCCCCTGTGAGGATAACACGGAATTCAGTCACGGGAAGCGAAGCACGTGGCATGCAGCCCAGTTCAGTGCCAGCTCCTTTGAAAACGAGTGCCCACTCGCCCCCTAAAATCACATCAGCCCTCCCTCTGGGAGCCCTAACACTTAGCATGTGGCACTTTACTTAGTCTCTCTCTCATACACACGCACACACACGCATGCACACACACACACACGCACACACACAGACACACACACATGCGCACACACGTGCACACACACATGAACACACACATGCATGCACACGCACACGCACACACGTGAGCGCACACACACACAAATGCATGCACGCACACACACATGCACGTTTTCTCCCTCAGGCGGTGGACCCTCTAAATAAAGAACCGTCAGTCTTGGTTTCCTCAGTGTCTAGCAAAATACCTGACACTGTCAGCTGGCAGTACTGTGTTTCAGACCTACTGAAAGCTTAAATTTAAATGGACCTGATGCACAATGCAAACTTTTTAAAAGCAAAAATCCTTTGCTTGTGTGCGCGTGCATGCACATACACACATATGCACACACACACACAAACACACCCAGAGACACAAAGGCACACAGAAAAAATTGGGAAAAGTATAACACTCAAAAATTTGGATAATTAATGAGTTCCTTGTTGAAATTGAGTGAAGTGAATATTTCATACAATTATTGTTGCTATAGATATTCATATACACATGTATGTATATATGAGGGCTGTCCGGTTAGTATCCAGCCATGTGATATGAAAAATAGAGGCATTTATGACTGGAACAGCCCTCTTGCACACTCATTTAGCTCAGTTTGGTTACATGTGTTCAAATTTTTCTAAAACCTATGTACATCTAGAAAAATTGATACTCCTAAAATATCACTAGGCTAAATTATATTCTAGACTATCATGCTATAATTCATTAAAATTACAGCTCCTCTAATTCCTCTAATAACCATCACATTTCATTTACTTTAGATTTTTTTAACTTCAGTACACACTGTATAACAAAAAGGGACTCATTTCCTAAGAATATGTGTGATTTGACAGTGTTTTTATTTCCATTAAAGGTTGTGCGGTACGAAAAAAGTGAAATAGATAATTAAGGTATTTAGGATGATTCTATAAAGTCCTTGAAAAACAACTTCATAAATTTAAGTCCACATGCCGAAATTTGACATTATATAAAAGCTTTATTTTTGTTAAATACAAATTAAAAAGATTTTTACTGCCGAGATATGACCAGTATTCAACATTTCCTACTATCCGATTGTGGGTTAATAAACACGGACATCTCTTTATATAAAAATGATCATTTGTCCATAATTTTTGTTTGAGGAGCCGCAATTCAGTACAATCAAGCACCACTAAGCGATGGGGTATATTCTGTGAAATGCACGGCTGGGTGACCTCATCACCATGCAAACGTTACAGAGCGCGCTTGCGCAGACGCCGAGAGGGGACAGCCTACTACACACGGGGGCCATCTGGTATACCAGCGTTGCCTGGCCCCTCACTGACTGAAACAGTTGTGCAGCAGGCCTGTAGCTGTCAAAAATACTGTCTCCCTTTGTACAGTGTGAATCTACACATACACATATAAGGTAAAACACTGTGTATGTGATGTGAGCCTTAAACAGAAAACATCACAAAGACAGTGAGCACTTGGATTGGCTTCTTTTCTTTATTTTTATTCCTATAGACCAATGACCTTTCTCACTCTGATGGTCTAAGAAAGAAATTCCAGGTAGAAAACAGGCTCCCCAGATTCTGTTTCACATTGGTATTTCTCATGTGGGGATTTTCTTCATCTATAACGGATGTGAGGAAGAAGTATAGCTATCATGTTTTCTAATCCTTCTCTACGTGCGGCTTTGCTTTATTAAATTTATTACGGCTTTATAAAGTTATAATTTTGAAATCTTTTACAAAAGCCTATTCCCTCATGGAAAAAAATATCATTAAAATATCAAATAGAACTTATACAGGCCATTACCTGAGAACGGGCAAGTCTACATTTGCGATGGATTTTAAAAGTAATTGTCCAACTGATGTATTACTTTTCTGCGGGAGCCAAAGCGCCGAAGCCCCGATCCGGAGCACACAGAGCCTTGCTGCCACGGCGGCTTGCTCTGAAGAGGGGCACGTCGGAGCCCTGACTCGGTGACCTCAGAAGCTGGGAGAGGGAATGGCAGCCCGAGGAGGGAGGCGGATAAGTGAGGCAAGACCGAAAAGCATTTGAAGGTCAAAAGAAGAGGATGACGTCAGTTGCTCTCTCCGCTGGAAGGGACTCCAGCTCATGCGTAAATGCCAGCATCTGAAAGTCATTATCATCGAAAGGGACAGGCTCTTCGGAGCCCTTTCCAAGTCCGGAGCAGCACGTTTCTTCGGCACAGAACCAACGGAAATGTTACAGCTGCAGAGCACGCGACCTGGGGATGTTTTGTTTCAAGGTGGTTCTTCCTCGCTATCACTTGACAAATGATCCTATTTGTCACATATTCGTTCCTGGTCACCACAGGTGCATTTGTGTCGGCTTTGGGTAGCAAACAGCACCATGAACACCTCTTAGCATCCCTGAGCGGTTTGGTTAGATGTGGGAAAACCAGCATCCATCAGGTGCTGCCTCCCACCTCCTGCTCCTCCAGGGACTTCTGCACCGAAGGTGGGACCATGGTTGGAACACGAGGCGAGAGAGCCTTTCCGATGGACCTAGCCAGGTGGCTGTAGCTCAGCAGCAGTGACCCAATCCTGTCCCCAGTCCTCGGCCATGGTTAAGAGGCATCCAAAGCAGGCTGGTGTCTGCTCCACTCTGGTACCCAAACTTGCCATCTGAGTGAACTCATCATGAAGGAAAGAGTGCCAACCACAGGCCGTGGTGGCAGGCCGGGGGCAAGTCCATTGAAGAGGGGGAGCAGGCACTGGTTTCATACAGATGTGAGGGGCCCTGCTTGGCTGTCACTCTGGCCTGGGCATTTGAAAGGTAACTAAAGAAAGATGGGTTTCTCTGTAGTTACTTTACCTGGGATATTGGATTTTGCCCTCATATCAAATTTGGAAGGCTCCTAAGTTTGCTTCATGGTCTTATTAGCAAAGGCTTTTGTTGGCTCTTTGGTTAAAATTAAGAATGGGATATACCAGGGTCCCAAAAATACATACACACTTTAAGAGATGTTACCTATGTATTACTTCAATTGAATTATGGTAGCAATGTGTAGTATGACGTTCACTCAGAAGATGGCGTTCGTCAAATGAATCCTAGTGTCACCGCGCGACAGACGGGACAGTCACAGAAAATGGAGGAAGCACAGTTGTTGTTTGAGGAGCACAAGACCCTTTGGAAGTGGGATTTGAAATTCGAGAATGTTGTTTGAGTTTCCCCCACGTTCTCCTGACTTAACCCCCCTTGGCTTCTGCCTATGGGGGACCTTAAAGGACGTGGTGTCCCGTAGAAAACCGGCTACACGGGCGGGACTTCGTACGTGCAGTGACACAAGGGGACACTGTGGTCAGCGTGGCTCAAGCACTAGTTTGCCGTCATCAGAAGTGTCCGGGCGCTGATGGCCACCACTTTGAGCGCCTCCTGTCATTGCAGAAGTCCCAGGTGACTGCTATTCATCTTTGGTCATTGGTATATTTAGAGTATTACACTTTTAATACAGTTTTTTCCTTCCTTACAATGTGTGTATGTTTTTGGGGGCACCCTCTGCATTTATTGAATTCTCCTCTTTGATAGGGAAACTTGCTCAGATTGCTCATTTCCTCTTCATTCTTAAAGAGCTTTGTACCTAACTCGTGTTCATATTTTTTGATGAGCCTTTTAAAATTTAAATTTTGTGATCCCCGTAGACTTACAGATATGGGAAACTAACTTCGATGCAGTTCCGGTAACTACACTACGGACGTGCTCAAACGGCAGCACCGTTTCCGCGCTCGCCCTTCTGCCTCCCACGACTCTGTCACCGATCCCGTGTTGCACTGTACCCTTTGGTCACCTCAGTCTCCTTAACCTGTAACCATTGTTCACTTCCCTTGTTGCTCACAACCGGCACTGCTCCCACGCTCTGAGTGGAGAGTCCGATCAGACGTGGGGGATTGAAGGCAGACTTAGAAGTGAGTGGAGAGACACGGTCAGCCTGGCCTTGCTCTGCAAGACACCTTCGTGACATATGTGAAAGTGTCCCAAGCAAGAGCGCTGACTCCTCAGAGCTGCTCAGGGCCAGACAGTAATTACACGGTAAGCAGTTGTCCGGGAATAAGTCACTGAGACAGCATCTGGGCGCTGGCTGAGTGTTCTGCTTGCTTATCTCTGTGGTGAACAGTCATCAGATCTGTCTTCTAACCCAGGGAAGCCCACGGGGCTTCAACACCGGTCACGTTAGGACTTGTCATGGAAGTGACCTGTAACTGTGCCGGCCTTGCTAAATGCTTTCTTTGCCCCTGGGGGGGGGGTGGGTGTAAGACCGTGTTTCTGGGCCTAAACAGGGACTTTGCATTGGCTCAAGGGACCTTTCCTGTATGTGCTTTGTTTGAGAGCATCACAAAGAGGAAAAAAATCCATGGGTTTGTATTAAGCATTTCTATGTGGGTGATGTTTTCCAAAATGGTAGAATAGACGTGTATGCGCGGGTATATTTAAATTTAAATCCTGCCGAATTCCCCTGTAGAGTTTGCAGTAAGTATAATGATGAAACAAATCAATGTTGTCCTTGGGTTATAAAACCGTGCAGGTGCTTGTGCTATCTAGTACTTTGAGGCTATTTTCCCGGTCTGTATGCCTTTGGGATAATGAAGTAGAATGAGGCATTTACCTTATTGAAGATTATGGAAGTACGTCTTTCCATCAACTGAAGGTAAATGGGAACTCTAGTCAAATTGGTCTCATAATCGGGCAGGAGCCACCAAGTTGCAAAATAGTTCTGATGCTCAGAACGCGCCAGGATCCCGTTCCGGCCGTGCCCGAGCGCCGCTGGGTCTGCTGCTCACCGGGCGGGTGCCTGGGGGAAGACCTCCCCGGCTTCCAGACACTCTCCATTTCCCCCCACACTCACAGGTTGAATGTGAGATCGAAACCTAATTGAAAAGCAAATCCCAACCCCCCGAACTTGACTCAGCTGTGGCCCTGAGTTAATCATTAGCAATGGCAGAAACCGGAACCCCGGAGACTCTTGTGATACACAAATTTGCATTCCTTCCGGAGTCAGAAAGCACACTCGTACCGAGAGGTTATTTATAGTGTTTTCCGTGGGGCCTTTATCCAACGCATATGCATAAAAGCAAAGGCAGAGAAAGCTTTTTTGTTAAAGACAGAGGGCTTCAATGAATGGATGTGAAAAATTAAAGCCACAGAACATCTCTATCTCCTGTCTGCACAATGTACATAGAAATATATCTTTTATATCCCAACAGAGGAAAATTTAAATATTAAGATAGCCGTTTATATCACACAAGGGCACAACTGAATATGCTCTAAATTCTAAGCCCCCGCAGTGTCCTGATAGAACTCTCCAGGCGCTGAGCAGTAATCTCTGGCAGTCGGTGGACGGACCGATCGTCTAATGGTACGCTCTCCGAATTCAATTTGGCCACGGGAAAGCCTGTAATTTAAACAGAACACTGCTGGGATTTTCATAAATTGGAGTTACAGAGTAGGTGCCAGAATCTTACTTTTATCATTTACACATGCAGTTTGGGGTGATTCTGATTTTTAAAACACAGCCTTTTTATTAGAATTTGTTTCTGCCAGCCTGCAGTCAGAAAACAATTTTTAAAGGAGCTTTGAAAGATTTCATTTGTTTAATTAAAAAGCCGTATATTAAAGTTTTCTAAGATCAGAATGGATTGCTAAAGGAATTCGTTTATAATTCTCTTGCTGGTGATATTTAATTATCTTGATTTCCATTATCTGGAGAGATTCATGTGTCAAATAGTTCATAAAAATCCAAGATTTGCAGAAGCTCTTACGTGCAATCTTTTACATTTGCATTTATTCTACCTAATTAGAAATATTTTTTTGAAAACAAACCCTAAAACTTTGTAGGAAAAAATGCATAGCTCTATAAACAGATAATGATTGGTAGAAGAAATACAAATGTCCAATAATCATATGAAAAAAGTACATGGCAACTAGTAACAAAATAAATACAAATGACAATGTGGTATCATTATTATTTATCAACTTATCAGATATTTAAAAAGGATATTATTTGGAATAATCCTTATCAGGAGAGTACCTTGATAATTTGTGTAAAGATAGATCAGGAGACGCTGATGTGATTAGATAGTAGGAAACTGAGGTACGCTCGCCTCCCCTGTGAGTGCACCGAGCTCTTGGAGAAGACACAGGCACGGCAGGCCGGTGGGACGACACTGCACCTAGTGTCACCTCTCTCACGGGATGAGGTCCACCCCGCTCACGGGAGAATGGAGACAGGGCCGGAAACCACGTGTCACAATGTCACGAGTAACTCTCCCTCCGTCACGGGACGACCGGCACTGGCCAACGCTGGCCCTTTATTTCTCCTCTATGTGCAGATCCCCCACGTAAGCGTGCGCTACTTTTAATTACGAAAAACACTCAGAAAGGGGAGTCCGTGAGCAATCGGAAGTTAGGAAAAATGGTGAAAACCTTTTCCTCTCCCTCGTCCATCTCCATCCATGTGAAAACGGACCTTGTGAGAACGTGTTCAAGCCTCCCTGCACGAAACGGGGGACTTGGGCACACCACTGCTCGTGCACCCCTCTGTGCCTGACGGGGACGCGTGGCTCCGGGACAGGACGTGGGCGGGGCCTGGACAGCCCACGCCCCGCAGGTGCGCTCGAAAAGCGTCTGTCGTAATTGCTTCCGGTTGCGAATCCCTCTTCTCATTTGTTACCGCTAACGCTTTATGGTCGTTATTTTTCCTGAAATGGGATCAGTTTGTTTTTTTTTCTTTCTGGAAGATTCTCATAAAATGTGCAAAGGCGTGCAGCCTTGACTTACTTAAGTCTAGGGTAGTTTCATTTTGGAGTCCAGAAGGCACAGCAATTGGTCTGTATTTGGCTCCTGTGGGACTCTGTCCTTTTACATATTACGTCTCCATGTTTAGGTGACCATCTCATTAATTCGTGTTTTGTGTGCTGCCGTTGCCCACTCATTCATTCCGTAAGTGTGCTGATATTTGCTGAATATTTCCTTCACGTAACATGAGGCGTAAGAGTTCACTCAGTATGATGGTGCAAGATTTGTCAAATTAAACCCTTTAGCAAGAGCATAATAAATCGTGTACTGAGCATCTGTGTAAGGCCGCGTACAACGACTACCGCGTCACAGAGTGGATGGAAGTATTTAAGCCCAACTGTTGGGGGATGTTTTAGTGATCGTGTATGTTAAACGTCGGCTCCGTGGAGCGGAGGATAGTCAGCCCAGAAGGCCTTTGGGGCACTGATAGCGAAATGCGGCCATTCGCTCATCACCCCACAGGATGCGGAGCCAGAGGCGGTTTGCTCCCCAGGAACTGATTGGGGAGGGGGCGATGCTACGGGGGGCTCCGCTCATTGCAAAGCAACAGGGGTTTCCTGGGCCGTGTTGAGTCGCCAGAGCTTGGGGTGGGGGGCAGGCGACAGCTCCTCACCTGCAGGCGTTCGGGGCCATGCTGGGTTGGGGCTGTGGGATTTCGGCTCCACGGGAAGGCCAGGAGGAGCGGAGACGGAGCCGGGCCCCTGCAGTGGTCAGGTGGTCCCAGCACTGGTTTTAGACTTGACAATACATCTGTCCTTGATGAAGTGACGGAAACTTCTTGATCCTTACTGTCCTTATGCGAGGAGCAGGAATCATTTTAATTTCTCAGGGGTCTTGTTGGTCGAGTGTCTGTGCTCAGCACACACGAACAGTGAGGACGATTGTAGCGACCCCAGATTACATGGCCATTTTCAAAGGAGTTGTCGTATACGGATTCCAAATCAGGGTTTCGGTTGTGGAATGGAGAGAACGGGGTCTTGTCTGGCACAGAAAACCCGTCCCCTGACGTTTCGTTCCAGGGCACTCACAGTGCCCTGGGCATGAATGTCTTATGTGGGATGTTGTGATGGTTAGTCTCAATCTCTCTGGAAAAGTAGATGTGAGATAGATGATCCATATAGATGGAGAGATAGATGATAGATGTAGATAGATGATACATAGAGGTACAGATACATAGATGATAGATACAGATACATGATCGGTAGATACATGATAGATACAAATAGAGATAGAGAAATACTTTTAATGGGTTCTGTTTATCTGGGGAATACTGAATAATTGATGGAAGGAAAAGACAGGAAATGGTGGGCTGAGCATTAGAACTCCATGAACTTCAGAAGTTAAAATGTTCTAAAAATTGAAGTTCCATTTCATATTAAAATACACCCCATTGTCTTTTCCTGGAATGCGGTCACTTAGAGTGACTGTATTTTAGGTTCGGCCCATTCTCTTCCTGAATGAAGACAGTTGCCTGGATGTAGTAGTGCCAGCCATGAGATCTTACGGTCCCTGACCTGTGAGCCCTGACGTGACTGGCAGAACTAAAACATGGCAGACCTTGACTTTGAGGGCTTCAAAATGTGCTCTGAAAGGTCGCTATTTATCAGCTTATTTGCTGACTTCTCTTGGATTGGCCAGAAGACATGTTTAACTGCTGAGCACATAGCTGGGCGATTGAAATTTATGATATTTTTGCAGGTCACCTTTAACATAATTAAATTGGACTTAATTATACCTCTATTTTATTCTACAGGCTGTAAAGACAAATAAAGTAGGCATTCCACTGATACGCTGTTTTTAAGTGCAGCTCTTATATGTGGACGTCACATAAAGTTGTCATCGCGTTTAGACAGATGGGGCAACTGTCCAAACTCTAGAATGAGTGGAAGGAAGCCATTGGATTCCACTGTTAACTGGTCTCTCTACTTCTTGCCTCTCCACTTAATCTACGTGCATCTGAACCATCAGAGAAACACACCTCAAGCAGGAAACAAAAAGAACCAGCCTGCCCCCTGAGGTGAGATAACATCACCACGGCAACGACTATCCTTTGTCACTGTCTCTCTGCTGAGACCCAGTGAGACCCTTCCATGGGTGTGCTATTGTCAGAAGGCCGGCGGTCCCTTCCGGCACTCCCCCAGCCAACCGAACTCATTGTTGCTTTTAACTCCCGCTCATTCCTGTCTCAGCTCTGAAAACACTTGGATTTTTTTAAAAGTGGAGGCTGCCCTCCGACTCCGACTGGTGAGGGTGTGATGAAGGATCCCCCCCCCACCCCTGCCCCCGCTGGGCTCTGAGTCCCGGACCCACTTCCTGTCGTTTACTTTCTTCTCTCAGCGCCTCACAGCATTGTCCAGTTCCTCTAATTGTCCAGTGTAGCACTGAACACTGTCCCCTTCTCTTTTGGAGGTCGGCCCCCATGTCATCGCCACATTTTCAGGTTCAGGTGACCTTCGGCAGCGTACGCCGGGTGTCTGATTCAGTGGGAGTAGTAACGACAAGGGCAAATGTCGTGTCCGGGAGAGAACTTCAACAACACGACAGACGCGAGAAGGCGGGGGGGACGCGGGGAAGTGGTTAAATTAGCAGAGGTCATCGTGCCCTGGAGGCAAGTCGAGGATTCTTAGCTCACCTGCCCCCGCACCCCCCACCTGTCCTCGGGTTCAATGTAAGATCCTCACCGGCTAACGGAATTGGAGGAAGAGAAATACGGAGGTGTTTCGTTCTGTTGACCCAGAACGCACACAGTGACACTGATGGGAAAACACACCAGCGGGAGGTTTGCATGAAAGTAGGGTGGTGACGGCAGAAAGAAGTGTGAGCCGCGCGCCCAGGACTCTGAAGAGCCTCGCTCACTTTACAACCAGGGCATAATTATGGAAGTTGTAGTGGGAGACATCAAACTGATGAATTATAAATTAAGAACGCTTAATTTAACACCACTGATAAATTCTTGGCCTTTAAATCTATTGTTTCTACTTAAATAGTTGGTATTCATCAGTAATTCTCTTTGCATAATTTAAATTACATTTGCCTAACACTGATTTTCAGTTACTGTACCTTTAACATAAACAGTCCCTGGTTTTTATAAAATGGGGTTTCCTTACGAATCCGAACGCTGCCATCGTATCACGGCTGAAGAACCCTCACGTCTTCACCCCTAAATCACCTCCTACCATTTATTGCCTGGTTTCAATGACCTTGATTTTTTTAACTCCAGTCACCAGGGTGATAATTCACAGGGGAAACCGTGGAAAATGCACATGAATTTGGTTTTTTCCTCCCGACTTCTTCCGAAAGTCCTTGATGATTGTGAAGAACGTTTAAAGGTGCCTCACGGCCTCTGCTTTCCGAGAACCCAGCCAAAGGGTCTCTCGTTAACGGGTGAGAGGGCGCTGAGCTGACGGACGCCCCGATACTACCGACGTGAGTAAGCTCAGTGTCATGCACTGGGACAACTTACATTTGTCACTGTCGTGCCCAAAGAATAGGAGGCCTGACCCAAGCTTCGTAAGCCTGGTGTGAGGTCCCCTTTGTCTCTCACAAAACACAGTGACCTTTCCCATTGGGCAATGCAGTCACACCGACACTGGGCGTTGTGCTGGCCGCCTGTCCCACCAGCCACACGCGGGACGTGCTCAGGATGGCACACCTGTTCGTCCGTCGCACCTGTTGGTCCGTCGCACCTGTTCCTCAGTCGCACCTGTTGGCCCGTCGCACCTGTTCCTCAGTCGTACCTGTTGGCCCGTCGCACCTGTTTGTCCGTCGCGCCTGTTGGCCCGTCGCACCTGTTCGTCCGTCGCGCCTGTTGGCCCGTCGCACCTGTTCGTCCGTCGCACCTGTTGGCCCGTCGCACCTGTTCCTCAGTCGCACCTGTTGGCCCGTCGCACCTGTTCGTCCGTCGCACCTGTTGGCCCGTCGCACCTGTTCGTCCGTCGCACCTGTTGGCCCGTCGCACCTGTTGGTCCGTCGCAGCAGCCCTGGGGGCTCTAGGTCAGGGTTCTGCATTTCACGTCGCCATCCTGTCCACACTACGTTTCTGTATATTGGCTTTCCCCGGTCTTGAGTGCCGTTGCTGTTCTGTGTGTTTCCTGTTGGGGGTTTTAGTTGGGAGCAATGGAGTAAGTTCGGGCTAACGCCTATCAGAAAGAACCAATTCTTTCTCGTGAAATGACTGGCCAGATAAAGGATCAGTGTGAGAGAGGGGTGGGGAGGGGGCAGGAGAGAGGGGAGAAGGGAGAGGGCACGCGGGTTGAAGAGGAGGGAGGGGGAGGAAAGGAAACTGGGCACACTTGGCCAAGGCGTACCCGAACCCGAAAACACTGTCTGTCTCAACAAAGACACCCGTTCAGGTCCCCAGAGTCGCACGTCTCCGAGGGTCCTCACGTCCCCTTTGCCTGTGCTCAGGGCGCCCAGACGCAATCACGGTCTTTCATGACAACACTGTCTTCCAAGGGATGGGAACTTGGATTAGTGACATTGCATATTTTTTTTAAATGGGCTATTCTTCTTCCTCCTAATTTACCTCAAATATGACCTTCTATGTAATTTTAAGGAAGCAACTAAAAATAATGTTATTTTTCTTTTGAGAGGCCCAATGAGAACTTTGTACGTAGAAAACAGGCGGCATCTCCCAAGCAGGAATGGTTTGTCATTGTCACAGAACTGCTTTGTTGGGAGACAGAATAATTTACATGTACGGGCACGGGCTTTGAAGTCCATCGGAACTGCCTCTGAGAATCTAATATTTATACCTTTGTTCCCTCATTTATAAAATTTAAATAATAATTCACTGCGACTAGAGATATTGTGACCATTAAATACGATAATACATGTAAAGTGCTGCAAGTGTTGGTCATTTAATACCCGCTATTACCAAGTATATAATGCAGTAATTATTCTAACCTGATTCCTTCATTAGGAAGCACTGAAATCTATTTTTCTCAAGAATGTGAAGAACAGATTTATATTAAAAAATGCTCGAGTCTCTACTTGTAATCCTAAAAGACAAAACCGACCCTATCAGGTGGAATCGATTCACCCTGCCTTTTCTTCTTGATATTTTAGTTTGGAGTAAGTTCAGTTCACTATCCATTTGAAAGAGCCAATTCTTTCCTGTAAAAAAAAACAAAAGCAAAAACAAAAACCGTCATTAACCAGATAGAAAAATAGGAAGAAATAAAGAAGGAGGAAGGAAAGGATGGAAGGAAGGCATCTCTGCCTAGACAGCAACTGAAAATCAATAAAGAATTCCTATTTGATCACGTCCTTCTGTTGTTTCTTCTGTCTTCTCTACGTTTCTGACTGTTGTTAGAGACCCTTCAAGACGGAAACTCATTGCGTAGATACTTCTCATTACTCACTGTTTTCGTCAACATTGTGTCCATATCAATGGCTTCATTGCCATCGACGAGCATGTGCAGCTGAGTCCTGTACTTCCAGCCCACCTGTCCCCTCTGATTTGAGATCTAGTGATTCAGTTTTCCATTTGACAAGGCCAGAGGGGTGTCACAAAGGCACGTGCATCCCGGCTCCACAGCCATGTCCTCTGCTCACCCCCCAAACTCATCATGTTCTAGTGTCCCCGACTTATATAAACGTCACACTCCAAAATTGTGACACCGTCGGTGACACGTGTATCTGCTCGCCACCCCTTGCGCTATGCGTTCGTAAGAGCTGTCGGTTTTGGAGGTCAGTGTTTCCTTCTACGTCCATCGCCACTGTCCTTGACAAACGGTCTTCACCTCCTGCCTGGACCGTTGGTCCTCACACTAGCCCCAGCGCGAGAGCCGGCGTCAGCCACGGCCCCTGACATCTCACATCAGCGTTCTCAATGTGCAGACGAGAACCCCGCCCCCTCAAAGGGGCTGCACACAGCCCTGTGGGCCGGGCCCCCGAGTCCGAGTAGCAGACAACGCGCTAACCGAAATCCAGTGTCGGAACTCGGCGGTCAGAGGCTCGGCCCGGTGCCACGCAGCCAGGAGCAGCGGCTGCCGTCGCACTGCACAGTGGGCTCCGTGGACACGTGCTGGCTGTTGACACGGAGCGTGAAGGTCCTGCTGGTGGACACGGACGCCGTGAGCCCTGGTACGGGGGCGCTGCTTCCGAAACTGCTCCCGGAAATGAGGTACGGGGGCTGCTGATCTCAGAACCCGTCACCGGCCAGGCGCTGGCAGGTCCCCCGGTCCCCCGGCCTGGCCTCGCAGTGTCAGTGAGAACCCCCCAGAGTGGAGGCCCCCACAGACTCGTCCTCTAGCGCGAGCGAGGAAGCCAAGTGCGCGCACCGAACTTGAACGTCTGTGACGAGGAGTAGGTACTGCTTCCCAAGGAGGGCACGCCACGGACTCCGGGAGAATGTTCCATTTGGATGGCAGCAAGACTGAGCAGTGCCCGCCCCTCACACCATCGCACGCCTTCCTCGGCCAGGGTCCCCTATTCCCTGTCACGCTCGATGGTGACATGCCCATCCTTCCGTCGGTACGTAGGTGACACAATGGACACTTCAGACTCGAGCGTGGTCCTCACTGTGTCACCGCACTGGCCTCCGGGGTCACCTAAAGACCCCTCCTGTCCACGCACAGGGATATAGTCCCACTCAAAGTACCGTCACCACGGCCGTGTCACACTTCCTTCTGTGACGTTTCAGCAGCAGACCCCGCCTGCGATTACATCGGGGGGGGGACGGTTCTGCACACAGTCGTCAGGATGTAGTGTGACGAAGGCACCGAAAAGGTGCTTAACACGTAGTTGTGAACGAGTGGCGGTGTGAGCGGGTTGGCCGAGGCTCACGCGTACGCACGTCAGTGTGAAGTCCTCCCGAGCCTTCGTTTTCTAGAGCGGCTGTAGCGAAGCGCCGCTCACGTGTCGGATCACTCTCACCGTTCTGGGGGCCACAGGTCCGAAATGAAGGGGTCAGCGGGGCTGCTTCCTTCTTGAGGCTCCGTTGCCTCTCTCCTAGCTTCTGGTGGCTGCCAGTCACAGCTACTGTCCCTTGGCCTGGGGCCATGACCGCTCCAACATCTGCCTCCATGTTCATGCGACCTTCTCCCCTCTGCGTTGCCCGTGTGTCAGATGTCCCCCTCCTCTCCGTCACGCAGACCCCAGCTGTGGGATCTAGGAAGCACCTGACGTCCGAGATGGCCTGTCCCGTGCTCCTGGGGCCTGGGAGTTAGGAAACGAGACCCAGGCTTCGGGAATGGAGTGGCGGGTCGGCGTGGGGTAGACGTTCCGACAGGGACCAATGTGGAGGGGCGAGGAAGTCGGTGGTCCCCAGCAAACCCAACACCCAGAAGGAGAAATCCCGGTCGGTTTGTAGGACCGGCCGTGTGCCAGGGCCCTGCCTTGAAGCCCTTGGTGCCTCTCCTTGAAGGTTGGCACGTGCCCTCGGTCGGGGATCCCCGCCCGCCTGCGTCCTGCCATGGCACACGAGAAGTCCCCCAGCCTTCCTCGGTGCCCTGCCGTCTCCGCCCGCGTCCACCCAGCCTGACGATGCGTCTGCGATGCCTTCTCAGCAGCTGTGCAGGCTGTCCGTGTCCCCAAGGGCATCCCCACCAACGGCCGCGAGCCCCTCCGCGGAGGCTGCCCCGACGACCCGGGGTCCCCACCGGGCCTGTGGGTGGTGGGTGGACCCCGGAGCCGCACGCCTGCGCTGGTGTCAGGAGCTGGCCGGCGCCCTGCGTGGCACGCTTTGTCCACGGTGCGTTCCTCAGTGCGGACCTTGGTGCTCTAGAGGCCAGGGCCCCCCAGAACCCCCACATGCTCCCCCATCTGTCTAATCCTCCCAAGAACCCAGGCCGCAGGGGGAGTAAGCGACACCTCCCCCGGGGAATGGAATAGCGCGAAGGAAGAGGGGGCTGGGCCGGTACCCTGTCGCCGGTACCCGGGTCGTGCATCCGCCTGTCAGTGCTCTGTGTGTCAGCGCCGGGCTCGGGGCTCACGGGCAGGCCACGTGGGGCCCCCGGGGGTGGCGGCTGGGGGTCTGCGGGCGGCTTGCTGTCAGCAGTCAACCCCCAGACCGGCCTCCCCCGGACACGTGCCCAGCCTCCAGGGAGGCCGGTGGCACCAAAAGGAGGCCGGTGGCACCGAAAGGAGGCAGGACCCACCGTCCTCACCGTCACGTCTCCCTGAGCACACGTGTGCCCTAGGTCTGTCACCTTCAACGGGAGAAAATCCTCGGGCTCGCAGGCCCGGTGGTACTGGCTTGACCCACCGGGTGATCCCCGACTGGCTACCCTTCTCAAACCCGCCCCCTCCTTCACGCCCGCGGGGACCGGCGGCCACGCCGCTGGGCTGTTGGCAGGGTCACGTGGCTGCCGCTGTCACACAGACGGGTTTCAGAAGAGCAGCTTTGGGTTCAATATGAAGAGTTTTGATTAAAACAAAGCAAAACTTCTTTCTGTTCAACAGCAGGATGTCACCTTAGCGCTCCCCCCAGCAGAAGCGTCCCAGGACAAGCTAATGTCCCCTTTTCGGACTTCGGGAGGGAAGATTCCTGCTGCAGGTCGCTGTAAAGCTTTTAGTTCAACGCCGCCGTCTGCACGAGGGGGCGTAACGAAAACCCCTTTAACAATCACCACCTTGCCTCGCTGGGCTGGTCACTGGGATCTCCGTCCACACGTAGGATGCGCTGGCCGCAGGGTCCCGCGTCTTCCTTTGCACGCCACCACCATACCTACCTGAGGGGTCAGAAAAGCACCCCTTTTTCTTTTAATCAGAGGCCTGGGCTCCGAGGTGGTGGGGAGCCGAGGATTCTCCCCGCCCGAGTCCCCGCTGCCCTGCGAGTGACTTTAAATGTAAATCAGTCTTTTGTGACGACGTGAAGAAAAGCAGAGACTTGTCTGTAATGTTGCCATGAACTTAACTTTCATCTCAGCTTCCAGAACTTTGCATTTTGCTTTATCTAAAGTGGTTCTCAGCCTTCCCGAGGCCGTGACCCTGTAATACAGCTCCTCACGCTGGGGGGACCCCCATAACATTATCGTCGTTGCTACGTCATAGCTGTGATGTTGCTGCTGTTAGGAATCGTCATGTAAACATCTGATACGTGTTTTCCGATGGCCTTAGGCGACCCCTGTGAGAGGGTCGTTCGGCCCCCAAAGGGACCGCGACCCACAGGTTGAGAACCGCTGCCCTAAACTTTGCATTGCACTTACATGGTTTCAGAAGAACAAATATGGAAGAAGAAGAATTATATGTGCAAAAAAAAAATCCAGACTCATAATTATATCACCTGCTGCATTGCACATTAGTTCTGAGAATGACACCGAGAGAAATCTCTAGAAGATGAACTCCTCACATTTCTATTGTCAGTTCTCACCGGTTTAAAGAGTATGTTATTGACACTGGCAGCAATTATTCTGGGAAAGCAAGTGGTAACCTTTAAAATATCAAGCTGTTTAAACTTTCCAAATTAAAAAGAAAACACGCTATTTGCGAGGCGCCGTCAGGAAGGTTCAGCTCCTGGGGGCTCCGCCGGCGCGCGCTGACAGCAGGCCGAGGGGCGCCGGGTCAGGGGAGGCGCAGGCGGCAGCGCCTCGCAGCGGCGATCAGTGAGGCCCACGGCGGTCCCCCAAACGTCGTGTTCGCAGAAAGGACGCACCGAGAGGCCGTACTGAGCCGCGAAGTGCCCGTGTCTGAGGACTCCAGAGTGGGACGTCCTCGGTAAGTGTGGCAGACCTACAGGCGATGTCACCAAGCCAGGCTGATGAGAATGCCAGAGAATTCTGCGGGGGACTTTCCAAACGCCTTCGCCTTCCAACTCCGAGTCCTTGCCTCCCCTGTGGGTTGCTTTTTCCACTTTGGAGCGGGTTTTGGGGTTGCACGAGTCCGCCAACAGCTGAGCTGAAATGAGCGCTAACTGTCACCTCAAGGAGACTAACCGTGTCAGCTCCATGGCACGTAACGAGGCGGAGATGAGACGGGAAACAAAACGCACTTCCTGCCAGTCGGCTGTCAGGGTATCTGCTTGTTTCGCTAAGCGGGGTACTCAGGTGACAGCCGGGAAAGCCGGTGTTCACGTGTCACACTGTTTAGTGACGGAGGGCGGGAGCTGAGCGTCTTTTCCATTTATCTGTCAGATGATTCCAAACGGATGTTCTCGCCCGATTCCAAAGGAGTCAGGAAACCTTGGCTTCACATCGCAGGGGGCGAAGAAGTGAAAACACGCAGGGAAACAGCGAAGGACATGAACAGCGTGAACTCGAAGGAGATACAGCGCCCCACGCGTGGCCAATGACGTCTGGAAGGTACGCAGGCCGCGGTGTTTGACCTTGAAGTCTTCTCATCATCTGCTTCGAGTGGCTTCCGACCTGGTCACGACAGGAAGGAGACCACGTGGCCCTCCTGTCCTGAGGAAAGAAAAGCCAGCACGGGGGTTTGCCCAGCCTGAAAGCCACCAAAACGAGTTGCTCAAATCACCCTACTTGGAAACCTTGTTCACACAATAGTGTCAGAGTCTGGGGGTCCGGGGGTCCCAACTGTGAACAGGACAACAAATGAGACGACCCGTTCAGGCAGTGCAGGTGCAGTCAGATGCGTTGTGGGGGGAGGGTCTGTCCTCTGAGGGGCCAGGGACCTCTACGCAGCCGTGCAATACGGGCCCCGGCTCTGTCACTATGTCCCAGCCTGCGGTGCGCCTGACCCTCCCTCCCCTTCCACGTTCCCGTGGTTTGTTTTCGGCTCCAACCATGCTGCTGTCCATTCCAGTTCTTGTCCTGATGTGAGTCTCACTGTCCCCGCCTCGTGGTTTCTCTGTCCCCTACACAGTACTGCCTCTCCCCTTGCTCCTGCGCTCGCCTGAGTCACAGCACTGCTGTCGCACTGCCCCTGCCGGCCTCCTCAGCGTTGCCCTCATTTTAGCTTTAATCCACAAGGGAAATAAAGTTCACTTCTAAGTATTATAGAATTCACGTACGTTAATAATTACTGAGAGCTTCTTTCTGGAAACCTTCCTTAGGACTGTTCCAGAAGGATTTTGCTGATGTCAACATGAATATCGCGGAGAGAGTTGTGGAGAAATACAGATTACATCATGTATACCCTTGGGTTTTTTTCATAACATTTTACTTAGCACAATATGTCTAAAATACCTTACTTTCAACATAAAAACGTTTTAAGATATTTTACATTCTTTTTCCGTAAGTTTTTAATATTAGAAAAAGTCAAGGAACATGATTTCACTCAGATGTGGGAAGGAAAACTGAAAGCAGCAAATGAACAGACAAAATCTCGTGGACACAGACGACACTTGGGTGGTTCCCAGAGGGAAGGGGGCGGTGGGGGAGGGGGTCAAGTACACGGTGACGGCGGGGGAGCTGGCCTGTGAGCACACCATGCCACACACCTGATGAGTTACGGAAATACACCTGAAACCTGTATAATTTTCCGAGCCAACGACACCTCTATACGTTTGTGTACCATTAGTATCGTGAACAGTTTTCCAAGGAGTTGTCTCTCTCATGGCAATGGTGTTTAGAAATTATTTGTAGGAGTCTGTAAAATAGTCACAATTGTTATTTTCATCGTGTCGGAATCTTGGAATACTTCTCTCTCAAAAGAAAAAAAGCCAGCAGGCTGGGACATACTACGAAGGACGTGAGGAATTAGGGGTTACTCCGCTTGTACGCAGAGAGCAGTCGTGTCTCGTCAAGGACCCTGGCTGCTTGTCTAAAACCCCTGAGACCTCATCTTGCAGGGCACCCTCACTGCTCGGAGGGTCAGAGTGCACACGGAGACGTTCACAGCTCCGAACCGCCCTACGTCAGGAAACCGGCATTAAACTTTCCTGCAGCTACATGCCCACGAGCCTTCTCCTGCACATTAGTTTTCAAAACCATTACGGATACTCCGCAAATCACTCACAAGATTAAAAGAAAGCCCAAGTTCTTGGGTTAGAGCACAGTACTGCACTAAAAAAAAACTCTCTCAGAAGTTATTAGTTTGGTTCTTAGATTGTAACTTAAATATCTTCCAAGTTCAACGTGCCTATCTTCAAAATGAGTATCACGCACTGACACCCACCTACCACGGTAACCGTGAAGGTGCACCGAGCACAGGAAGTTGTTCGTACACCGTGAAGCCCTAAGGGTGGGTTAGAATGGGGAAGTGTGTATTTTGGAAAGTTTAGTGTTGGGGTCATCTTCCAATCGTCCCTCTGCCATTTACTATCAAGATGGTTTGCAAACATCTTTCTCTTTGTGAACACAAGTTTCCTCATCTGTAAACTGAGTTAATAATGGCTGCATTGTAGGAACTGGAGATAAAAGATTAATAATTGCACAACACAGTTGTTTCCGATATATGATAATACTTTTATTTGTATAATTTGAGTTCTTTGTTGTGAATATGGAATAAGGGTGTGGAAAAGTGAGAGAAATACATTTCTGCTATCAGAAATCTGGGAAAAAGGGACTATTTCATTTTTCTCACAGCAGGAAAGGGTAAACAGAGGTTTCTGTGTCTGCCCAGAAAAGTGGTCGGGAAGACGGTGCTACAAACGACAAGCCCTCCCCTTTTCAGCAGGACACTGCAGAGCACGATGACTGACACGACGGGAACGCCCAGTCCCTCGTTCGGACTGTGCGTCCGACCCCGAGCTAACTCCACACCCGACCTCCGACTCCTTGATGTGGCTCCGTGGCCTGAATGTCGTCTTCCGCTTTCTTTAGAGGAGCGAGATGGACAGCTGTCGTAGGACGTGTGACTGCCGTGCTTGCAACGCGTTTCCATCTGAGCACCGGTGACGGGTGCGGACTTTCGGGCCCTGTCACGTGACTCATGTGGTCACTGAGTTTCAACTCCAAGTCCGGAATCGGATGGCCAGTTCCGACTCTCCAAAGCTCTCCTCCTCTCTGGCTTGTGGAAAAGTTTCAGAGAACATTCCACCGCGGCTGCCACGCGACTCTTCCGTGAACGACTGTGATGAGCCGTTCCCATTGGCGTTCAGTCTTCCTAGATGGACCTCCGCGGACGCGCAGCGTGAGGAAAGCATTCACTTCTCTTGCCCTGAGTCACGAAGACCAGGGACGTTTGCTGCCCCGCACGAATTAGCCGGGAGCACGTTCACGCTAGGGTAGCTGCTGAACGGAAGACCTGTCCGCCAATATCAGAGCCCCTGCTCACAGTCCTAGACTTAGGGCGCCCCCCCCGCCCCAAATACGGTAACCATTATTGCAAGTGAACTCACGGTCAAAGCCTACATGAAGCAGACTTCATGAGTATTTTTGGGAAGATCATTGATAAATCTTATGAAAGAACACATCAGAAGCCCAAAGAGGCACAAGAATTACTTTGCAGATTAGATGTGTATATTATATTAAAATTTAAAAAAAGTGATGTCTCAATGTTTAATTTCCTTACGGGCCAGCTCCATTTCATGGCTGTTTCATGGGGTCAGACGACCGTCCTTGAAGGCGAGTTTCTGTACAGCGCTGGCCGGGGCAGGGGGGACATGTGTCCGTGGTGCCCGAAGGGTGCTGTCGCCGGCTTTGCTCCCAGGACTTGGCTAAACCACAGGGATCATTTAAAAGCATATTAAAAGCTGGAGGAGTAGGTGATCAGTTCAATAAAGGAAGATGAAAACGGAAAACCCAGATTGGCTGAGCTGGTACATTAGACACACGAAATTTAATTTAGAGGAAACACAGCTTTGACTTTGTGAAGTTGAAATAATTATTTCGATGCTTGTGGATAGAGATTGTGAAAGTTTTTTTGTTTTGTTTTGTTTTTTGGTTTTTTTTTTGAGGAGTCATTGCTGGATTTCTTCTCTAAAAGATTTACATTTTCAATAATGCAAATGACAGAGTACAGAAAAAGCAGGAAGATGCCATTTACCGGAGAGCCAGGGAGCAGGCGTATTCTGTACAGCCAGAAAAATTAGCTGGAGACACATTAACATGCCCTAAAATGAAATACTCAGCAAGAGCCTCAGGAGCCAATGTTTTCAAATCTTATTAAAGTAATACTTTGTACTTTGCCACAGTTCTGTACTTGGATTTCCAAATACTTTAGAGGCAAAAGATGATCGTTATCTTTATTCTACAGATGTGAAATGGAACTACAGCTAAATTGGTATAAGCTTTTAGAGTTACACATACATAAATATAAGTTGAAATAAAACCAAAGATTGCAGTTTTCAATTCTGCCCCCATAAGACAAAGATATGTTCATTTTAATTTGACTCATACCTTTCCTTGATCATGATAAACAATCATACACCATCGGAGAATGAACACTCAAAGACAGTAAGCAACCTGTTTTAGTTCAAGGCATATTTTATTTTCTCTATCCAGTTATATTAAATGTCAAAATTCCAAAATTTTAAATAAATGCTTTATGATCATTCTTAAAAGTGGTATGTTTTATCATTAGCTTTTGTCCAAGATTTTTATTATAACAGTGCAGCCATTTGAATAAATTCCGTTTTCAACTGTCTAATAGAAATATTTTTTGTTTTCTATTAATTATTACTTAGAGCTCCTAAATGATTGCCTTAAATGCTATACTAATTATCTTTGTTTTTCTGTGTTGTTATAATTAATCCCCCAGTGCTTAAATAGCATGTATACGATGACTCTTGGAATACATAACAGCATCCATTGCATCTATCACACTAGTTAATCCGATCTGTCATTTTAACTGTAGGTATGTGTGCCATCAGTAAATTTTTACTAGGCTGAATGTTGAAAGCAGAAGTTTAAGAAAATACTATTGGTGTTATAATTTAAAATTGTCATGCTTTGCAGATGACATGAGTTACATACAGAAAATTCTAAAAACTCAACCAAGAAACTATTGGAACTAATGCATAAATTCAGTAAAGTTACTGAAGATAAAAATCAATGTACAGAAGTCAGATGCATTTCTATATATTACCAACAAAATACCTGAAAAAGGAAGAAAAGTCCCATTCACAATAGCCTCAGAAACAATAAATAGTTAGGAATAAATTTATCCAAAGAAATGAAAGATCTGTACAGTAAAAATTTCAAGACTTTGGTGAAAGAAATGAAAGAAGGCACACATGAATGGAAAGACATACCATGTTCATAGATCAGAATTAATATTGTTGAAGTGTGCGTACTACCCAGAGCCATCTATGGATTTAGCACAATCACTATCAAAATTTGAGTGTCATTTTTCACAGAAATGTAAGAAACAATCCTGATATTTGTATGGAACCACAAAAGAACTCAAATAGCCAAAGAAATCCTCAGATGAAGAATAAAACAGGAGGCATCGCACGTCCTAATTTCAAACTATACTACAAAGCAGTAGTCATTAAAACAGTATGGTGCTGAATAAAATAAACACATAGACCAATGGAACAGAATACAGAGCAGCGGAAAACACACACACACACACACACACACACTCTCTCTCTCTCTCTCTCTCTCTCTCAACTAATTATCTGATAATGGAGCCAGGAACACTCAGTGGGAAAAACTGGATAATCACAACTGGACCCCAACCTCATACCACTCACAGAACTTCACTCAAAACAAACAAACAAACAAACAAAAAACTAAAGACTTATATATAAGACTTGAACTGCAAAACTCCTAGAAATAAAGGTGGGGAGGAAGCCTCTCGACATGGGTCTTGGCAATGATCTTTTGGCCATGAAGCAAAAGCAAAACTCAACAATTGAGACTGCATCAAACTAAAAGACTTTTGAACAACAAAGAAAATAATCAACACACTGAGAAGGCAACCCACAGAATAGAAGAAATATTTGCAAACCATAGCTTGAAAAGGGGTTGGTATTCAAAATAAATAAAGGACTCATACAACTCAATAACAAAAATACAACCAGTCTAATATGAAAACAACAGACATTTTTTTCAAAAAGATGTCCAACAGGTGTGGCCAGCAGGTATGTGGAGAGATGCTGAACACGCCTAGTCATCAGAGAAAGGCACGTGAGAACCACAATGTGATACCACCTCTCACCTGTCAGCATGGCTGTCATCAATAAGACAAGATGTAACAAGTGTTGGCAAAGATGTGGAGAAAAGGGGACCCTCATGCACTGTTGGTGGGGATGCAAATTGGTGCGGCCACCATGGAAAATAATATGGAAATTCCTCAAAAAAAAAATAGAACTACCATTTGATCCAGGAATCCCACTTCTGAGTATATACACAGGAAAAAATGCAAACAGGGTATAGAAGAGATACCTGAACCCCATGTCCTCCTACTATATTTCATTATAAAATCTATTTATTCTATATAAAGAGTTGTATCAGTTTCAAAAGTAAAGGAAGAAGGAACTGTGGTATTTAGTAAGCCAAAGAATTTTAACCGAGCGCCCTGAAATGCTTGGGAGTGGACATCTGATGGACAGAAAAGTCTTCAGGTTCGATAATGACTCAGAAACCTGAGAGCATAAATATGTTTTTCAGTCCTGAACCACCCTACTTATTTAACCAAAGGCAAAATTGAAAGGAAAAGCTTCTAAAAGTCAATTTTCCCTGGAGAACCACTTTATTAAGTTTAGTTATTATTCAAGATTTGTTCCAGGACATTTTTTTCTATCAGCTGAACTATGATTCCATTTCAGAGATCAAACTAACAACCAGCCCTCCGGTGCCCCCAATTAAATGATTGATGCACATCGTCGTTTCCTTTAGGTGAGGCAAAAGTAGCACAAATGGGAAACGGCTGTTAGGCGGGCCTCGGTTCATGCTTGTTTCAATGCAACAGGCAGAGGTAGGACCAAATGAAATATTAATGTCACTAGAACTAGAGGCACAGTCATAGACATTTCTCTCTGCTCTTGGTAGCACCGAAGGAGCCAACATAAAGCCAGGCTGCACCGCGCGGCCCAGGTTTGTGAACGTGCTCGACGACGGGGCTGCCGCACGACGCGTTTCTGAGGGTGTCCCCGTCCTCGGTGGGCGCACGGCTATCCCGGATCTGCGGTGACAGGTGCTCTGCAGCGTCCCTCCTTCGCAGGTCTCATTCCTGGGGCGGGCATCTTCCCGACACCTGAGCGATGCGACTGGACGCGCTCTGGGGCCCGAGGGCCCCCATCTCTGCACAGTCACGTTGGAAACACAGCGGGAAGCGCCGCCGAGCGCCGGCATCGCAGACGCGCAAGCCGACTGCCTTCCTACACACCGGAACGGCCAGCAGCTGGGACCCGAACGTGGTCTCAGTCGGTGGGTGGGCGCAGAGGGTCACGGACGGTATGGCGTGCGCCAGGTCCCCCTTGGTGGTGGCGCCTCTGAGGGTGCCATGGGGAGGAGGGACGGGTGGCCACGACGTGGCGGCCTCGGCTCGGAGGAGGGGCGGTGGTCAGGGGGGCGCCAGCTCTGGGCGTCAGCCCGCGGGCGTCGGAGCCAGGCGTCCAGGGCACACGCGCGTGTCCACGCGGAGACGAGGGAGCGCGCCTCTCGGCCCAGAGCAGCGGCTTTAGGCGGCTGCTGACTGATGGGTGTGGGAGAGGAGCACCGAGACTAAAACCGAAATTGCATCTTATGTGTATTAGAAAGCGAGAGTATTTAAATGAGACGAAACCCGTTTCGCGTTTTCTTTCTTGTATAATCTATCGAATCCGTTTCCGCATGAGTTTGGAAATGATAACGGCTACAATAATTAAATAATCTGCGTTTTACATAATAAAAACCCTACTTAGAATTTCATGATATTCCAAGTGGCATGTCTAGCACAGTAATTTTCTTTCAAAGAGCAGAATGATTATTGTCAGGAGCATTTTATTTTGTAGAAAATGAGAAAATTTTAAGTGCAATTATCTCTTCTTCTAAATTAAACCAACATAGGTTTCAAATTGTCAATTGGACAAAATAACTATATTTGGGGAATTACATTTTGGAACCCAACACCCCATGTCTTTGAATTTGGATTCATTTTACTGTCACAGAGGGGGGAAAAAAGATTTGTTTTCTCCTGACAGATAAAATTATCTTGTTTACTCAAAATTATTTAGAGCACAACATCCCGTATTTCTCTGTGTATAAGACGATACTTTAGTCTAAAACAGTTAGCCCAAACATTGAGGGTCGTCCTGTACACGGGAGTAACCAGTTGAGAGGGTTTCTTAATGCTGGGTTGGAAAAGCGGGGGGTTGTATGACACAAAACTGCAATACTTTTGTGACTAATGCAAACAAATTAGTCAGGGATCTCCAGAGCAAGAGAGAGAGATACGAAGAGATTTATTATAAGATTATATCACACAATTATGGAGGCCTAGACACCCCCCCATTTCTGTCTGCAAGTTGGACCCTCAGGAGTGCAGTTGGAGCCCAAGGCCCAAGAACCAGGAGCACTGAAGTTCAAGGGCAGGAGATGGAAGTCCCAGCTCAGGCAGAGACAGCACGTGTGCACTCGTGAGCCCTTTGATTGCGTTCAGGCCCTGAGGCGGTTGGATGGGGCCCACGCGCGTCCGTGAGGTGTACTGAAGCTCAGCTGTTCCAGAGCCACCTTCACGGGCACGTGGGGAGAGAACGCGTCACCAGCGCTCCAGGCCTCCCTTCTCCCAGTCAGGTTGACGCAGAAACTAGACCATCAGGCGTGGTCCCAGGGTAATAAAACCCGTGAGGTAGGAAGGGTCTGTGGCTCCCTCCCCACACTGTCCACTGCACGTGAGCGCCCCGTGGGCCCCGGGCTCGTCTGCCCACTTACCTGCGATTCGCCGAGAACTGCTGCCTCGCTCACGGGGCTGCTGCCGCTGCCTGCACCAAACCTGACTCTGTGCGAAGGGCTTTCCCGCCGGTCGCTCGT